>SJYC01114585.1:0-10570 GCA_006408675.1 Madoqua kirkii | reverse complement strand
GCATCACTGACTCGATGGACGTGACTCTGAGTGAACTCCAGGAGTTGGTGATGGACAGGGAGGCCTGGCGTGCTGCGATTCATGGAGTCGCAAAGAGTCAGACATGACTGAGCGTCTGAACTGAACTGAACTGAATCATTAAAGTTTCTGGAGAGGAACTTCTAGTGAATCTGTAGACTCAATTTACAGGAATTATCTTTTTGGTCATATTTTATAGTCCTATGTGTTAGATGAAGGCTGAGGAGAAAATGAAAGCAACTAGGAGAAGGCTAGAAAAAGGATGCATTGAGGAAACATCCTGGGAGATTTCCAGTTGCAGGAGGTCATAGTATCCATTAGTGGATGTATATGTATATGAGAAAGAATTGAAGAGAAAGACATGGCTAAGAAGCACAGATTCTAGAGTCATATAAAGTTTTTGTTTCCTAATATTTTGGTAAAAATTAGAACATACCAACCAGATTAACTAAAACAGATTTCATGTAACATACTTGGAGAAATTGGATATGTGGCAATAGACTATCACTAAAGATGAACTGATTGATGATAGAAAGATGGATGGATGGATAAAGGGAGCTCCAGGAAGAATTTAGGATGAGAAAGAGGAAAATCATAATATAGTTGATCTATTTATTGAACTATCAATATTTCCAAATTGATGGTTATTTTTAAATTAACAATAATTGTTTATACTTTTAATACACACACACACACAGATATACATACATAGTTTAACTCTGATACATGAACAATAGCAATTAACAACAGTAAACTAGAAAGTAAAGTTGTTTACATGAGAAATCCCTGAGATGCCACAAGAATTTTTTTTTAATTCCTTTATGTCCTTTTGATCATAATGGCTTATCGGATGATTTCTTGGGCTATTTAAGCCATCTGTCCTCATGAGCTATTATAGAGATTAAAAGAATTATGGAATTTACTAGCTGCTCAGCCTTAGTAGCTATGACAGCTTTTAAGATATTGAACTGGTTTCTTGTCTAGAGGCTGACTAAGTTTCAGTTCCCCTACCTGTGAAATGAAGAAACTGGACAAGATAGTATTAAAGGACTCCTCCAACTCTTTATTTCTGTTTCTCAAGGATTCTGGTTAAACCATACAGAATGCATCAAGTTAGCTAGACTGTGCATTCATTTCTTCTTAAATCATGCAAAAAATGTAAAGGAAAAAGGTTTATATTAGTGACAAAATGTTCAAGTAATGGAATTTATGCTTCTGTATCACCTAAGGTCATTAAAAAAAAATCTAGAATTTACTAACTGGAGAGTTATTCTGATAAATACCTTACCCAGCCTAACTTTTCCTTTTTGTATGTAAGAAAACTGAGACTCATAAAGATGAATAACTACCATGAGGTCACACAGCTGGAGTTAGGGCTGGTATCAGAATACTGGCCTCGTTGAAGTCAAGAATCCCGCACGGTAATTTTCACTCTAAAGCTCATCTGGAATTTTTCCTAATGATGTGGATGCAATTTCTGATCAAGACCCGCAGCTGGACCTTATGAATCTTGCCTGGGCATTTAAGATGCAGTTATTTGCATTGAGAAAATATTTTGATATGCCACAGCTGCTCATTCATATGCATAAATCTACACAGACAGTGGTTTAAATAAAGAAATGTAGCTTACACTGCAAGTAAGCTTCTTGAATGTTGCAAATACTCTCCTTTCTGAGAACCTTAATGTGTAGAAGTTGCCGATAGTCCTCCAAGGTTAAATTGCCTATTAATTTCAAGCTTTCATCATATGTTGATCCTACAGAGAAATGCACTATAGTCTCCAATTCTGGTTTAAGCTTGATGACTTAATTCAGAGTGGTTACTTTGAAGATCAGTTTCACTTTATGCTGAAAAAGAATATACACTTTCCTGCCCCACCCTGCATGAGCTACATAATTTAAAAGAAGTAAAAAAGATTCTTTAATTTCTATTTTAAAAATAGTAAGTTACTCAAAGAAAATTTACAGTGATGGCTGAATGAATTTTTGGCTCACCAAGCCATCAGGATGGGGTTCAATCTTCCCTTTTCCCAACTCAGTGCTTCTTTAACTCACTTGCAGGAGAGGCCCTGAGGCAAGAGAATGAAGCCTGAACAGGTTCACTGTGCCACTGGCGGAGGAGTTCTAGCAAGATTCAGGAACTAGGTTGATAATCTCTATTTAGAAGGGAGGAATAGGCAAAATAGAGGTAACACATGAACTTCTTACACTCCCTGAAGCTTGATCTGTTTCTAGTAAAACCACTGAGATATGACCGACCACTGAGTGACACATGTCAGAAACCACACCTTGTGATGTCTCCTTACGTGACTTTGCCCAGTACTCCTGGTAGGAGTCCCTCCCAATAGTGTCAAGTGGCAATTTTTGCAGAGTCTCTAGGTATTCTAGAGCAGTACTTCTCAAAGCTTAGTGTATGTACACTAACAACCTGTGGATCTTGATAAAATGCAGATTCTGATTTAGTTAGCTTGGGTTGCGACTCAAGATCGTGCCTTACTAATAAGCTCTCAGTTTCTATCTATGCTGCTGGTTCACAGATCATATTTGGTAGACCAAGACTCAAAAATACCTCCTCTCTTCCTGCAGCTTCCTACATGGCTCATTTCATCACTTCTTTTAGTCTCTGCCGTAATACCTTAATAGCAAGAAGACCTGCCCTACCCACCATATATTTCTCTGTCACTATCAGCCTTACTCTTCTTTCTATTTATTTATACTAATTATCATCTTCTGAAAAATTTTATATTTATTTGAAAGGGCCACTATGGTTCACTATATATCATTTTCCAAAAACGTTGACTGAGACACAGTAAGTGTTCAGCAAAAAAAAAAAAAAAAAAATCTATTAACTGAATGAATATGGCCACTCTGCCACAGTTCCATAAACCAGATCACATTTATGAATGTCCAGGCAATAATCAACTCTGTTCTTTGGGATTTTCATTTAGGAACTCAGATTATTCTGTTAAAGAATAAAAGGTTGAGGAAACCAGGCTACTGGCTACTGAAGTCCCTGCTCACTGGTGGGGACCACCACTGACTTTCTCCTTCCTACTTTCAGGCTGTTCTGAAGCCCTTGTAATGTCCCCAGCAATGCTCTGAGTAGCCAAATTAAAGACAAGGGGATATTGGTGGCTTTCATGGGAAGAGCTTAGCAATTAATTGTCTCCACTTTGTACTTTACCCAACAATTTATATTCATTTGATTCTCCTAGTGAATATCTGGTGGTTTATTATTTGAACCTCAATCAGTAACCTCACACTAAAGATAGGTGCTATTATATCAGTGGGAAGGCAATAAATGCTATAAAGGTTTGCCCCAATCTGACCCAGGGGAATGCTATATTAGACTCTTTGTGACAAATGTATAATTAGGTTGTAATCAATGCCTCTTTTATTCATCAATGGTATTAAAGTTGTGTTACCAAGCTCTGAAAAATGTGAGCGCTTTAATTATCTTTTCTTTGTTCTGCATTATAGACCAACAGATGTAGATTTTCTGCAGTACAGGATAAAGGGAGTTTATTCACTCGGGTTGCTAACAAAAAGCACCACCTAAAAACAGTATCAACACCAAATGTCCAATCTAGGGATTCATTTACCATTGCTGCATCATATCAAAAGCCATAGGAAATTCATTCAATATTCACTCTGGAAGTATTTCTTAAACATCTGTTATTAATATTTTCCAACACACTAAAGATATTATACTTCTAAAACAAGTGGAGACACATTTGATAACTCTTTAATAAAGCATAGTCGAATTCATATTGAGCATATTAACATGGGAGATACATGAGTGGTAGACGGTTCCTTGCCCTCCAGAAGCTCCCTTGAGTGGAGGAACATAAATTCCACAAGGGACATACCAGGTGTCTGAATGTAAGTCTAGGGAACTCAGAAAGAGAAAATCAACAAGAGCTCAGAGAAATCAACATTGATTCAGCAGACTAAAGATGGCTTTATAGTGGAACTGGCATCTGAGGGCCTTCAAGATGAGCAGGAATACTATCAGTTAGAGAGGAGAAAAGGGAATTCCAGGCAGAGAAATCCACAGGAGCAAAGGCCCGTAAACATTACAGTTCAGGACCTAGGTCAGGGACATGGAGCAGTCCTGTGAAGCAGAGGGACAGTGAAAAAGGATGATGCTGGTCAGCAGTAGTGGGGGAAGAGGGCATGGAGACTGGCTGGGATCATATTGTGAAAGGCGAGGAATTGGGTACAGTCATCTTTGGGTGATATCATTTAGAATGGTGATTCTGAAAGCAGTGAGGAAGATGACAGAGAAGGGTAAGGAAATGTGTGTATGTGTCTTTATGTGTGTAGGGTGGTAGGGGGCATTGTATTTATTTTTTTCCAAGTAATGTTGGAGTAATTTTGTTAATTGTATATAGGTAACAAATTTTTATAAGAATTAATTTCACATATTGTTTAAGTAAATTTTTTCTGAATTATCAGATATATGATCTTTTTAAAAAAGGATTATTATTGTTAGGGTAATATATGCTAATTTCAAAGCAAGCATGTGATACAAATTGGATAAAAAGAAAGGTGGTAGAAATGAATCATGGTCATATACCACCAGAAGAAAACATTGTCTATGACTCTTTAAATGTGGCTTTAATTCTACCACCTAGAACTAGACATTGAATAATATTGACAATGGACAGAGTAATTCACACAACTGGGACCAAGCTCATTTTAAGCAAAAGTAAGTATAACAACTTGGGCCTTACCCTGTGCAGTGAAACTTGCCAAGGAAGATATTTATTGTTATGTTATGATAATTATAAATTATTTATCATTATTTCAAAAACTTGCTAAGTACTATGAAATATGCAGTTGTAAATGGTTTTATATTTTGCATAACACACTTGTTTAGCACATTTTCTGCTTTGAAGCAAAAATGAAAAAAAAAAAAGTAAAAATGAATCCCTTCAATCTTAATTACTGTTAAGTGAAAACTCAAGTACTGAAGAATGGCAAACTTTCCTTCATTAGTTCAACAACTTTGGAAGAAATACCCATTACATGTACAGCACTGAAAAATTTATCTACAAACAAAATATAGGTTTTGGTGTCTGCAACACTTTGATCTCACAGTCATGGGTTAGGTGTTTTTTCTCCCTGCTCTCTGGAATAGAATTCCCACCCATTTTCTCAAAGTCTGTTTCCATTTTCCCGTTTTCATGAAGCACTCTTGTGCTGTTCTGGCTCCTGCAGGCTTACTCCTGTGACATTCCATAATTCTTAGAGATGGTACCATGATAATGCAGTTTTAGTCATCTGTCATCAGGAACTGATCTCTATTAAATGTATCTAAGTTTCTTTTCTCCTGAATAAGATTTTTAAAATTTCCTTAAAAACAAATGTAAGTGAAAAACATATTTCCTGAAAGCCTGATTCTTGACTGTATCACAAGAGATGTCAATAAAATCAGTATGGATACCTTGCAATACTGATGCAAATGAAGGGGACTTGGTGAGAATTTCCTAATGGAATCTCATGGCATATTCTTCTTTTCAACTGTAATTTTAAAGTTAAATTGTTCATTATTTCTTAAATATGTTGTATAATTTAGATGTCCCTAACTGACCTGAACAACAATCCAGTCAGTTTTCCATTTCAAAAAATAGTTAAATTAAGGTTCAGTTACCCATTAAATTTGCAAAGGGAGAAAAAATGATTGCTTATTGTTGCATTACCACATTTCCAACTGATTTAAAGCCACGACAAATTAGAATGCAGTTAGACTATTAAAATAGGCAAGTCATTCTGTGAATTTGATTTGTACTTTGGCATTTTGAAATACTAAGCTTGTTGTTGTTATTTGCAGATTTCTTTAGAAGCACTTTAAAAATCGATTTATGTGATTTATAGGACATGTTTTGAACAGGCAACTTGATAAAGTACCGCACAGTATCTGAAGTGAGTTTATTGCTTAAAGGAAACAAAGCTGTAAGGAAGCTTAGGATGAAGATTTATGCTGATAGAACTGGGACATGCTTATCCTTTACTGTAACTTTTAAAGCTTGGACTCATTCTGTTCAAGGTTATTTGAATGACTGTCTTCACCATCAAGAGTTTCTAACTGGTGTAACTATAGTTTGGACCATCTTATCAATCTGAAGAATTGAGATGAAAATTTTCAGGGCTATTTATGTCTTGTGTCAGATCATACAGTTTGAGACAAAGAAAACAGCTATCAGTAAAACGGAAGATTCTCACAAACAAGTTCTTAATCTATATGAAGTAGAATTTGTTCATCAAATTGTGTTAAGTCAGATCTTTTATTTTCTGTTTTACAGTGGAGCTGCTTTACTTTGGAGTTGTTTATTCCTATTAGAAGATATATCTACTAAATTTTAAGAAGTAGAAAAACTTCTCAAAACTGTTAAAAAGAGCACGTTTCCTTGGTGATGTTATCTTCCATCTTTGACAAACACAAATCCCCTCTTCCCAGGTGGCTCTATGGCCATATCTGTGCTGGGCCAATAGAAGAAAGCAATCGATACTCTTTTTTGGGGGGGCGTGGGGTGGGGTGGGGTATAACTTAACTGCAAATTCTAAAGTCAGGCAAAGTGAAAGTAACATATCAAAATGCATAATGGCGGTTTTCTTTATTCTCTTGTAAAACATGTGGTTGGCCACCATTAATGGTAAAATCTAAGATTCACAGCAAAGACACAAACCTCAGTCTTCCAAACATCAATAGAACAACTGATGCTAAGAAACAATCATTTAAAAAGGCCAAATAAACCTCTTCATACCCACACGCACAAAGGCTCTTTCTTGAATGCGCCTTGTACTTTCACATTCGCATGTTAAATTCTCCTCTCTGCTAGCCACATGAACCAAAAACAGTTAACTAAGTTTCTTGAAGACAGAACCATATTCCTTTGTTTTTCTGTACAAAGTCTAGTCCACAGTGATATATGTAACTATATTTCCTTAACAAAAGAGAAATTTATATATATATATATTTGGTAATTTGCTAAGAAATCAACTCCACAATGGGTAACATCCCAATTGTCTCACTGAGCCTCATTCTGATTACAGAAACAGATGTTGAAACAAATTTAAAAAAACAGGGTTTGCTAATCCAATTTAGAATATTTTATCAAGTCTTAGTTGGCTAATTCAACTCAAGATATCTTACCAAGTCTCAGGGTTTATAGTGATGTATTCCAAAACAAGGGAAAGTATGGCAGAAAAGGCAAAAATAAAATGAAATAAAATTCCACATCAAGGACATCCAAAAACCAGTGTTAATAAAAATAAGTCATTGCCACAGGAGAGATAATGGTCTACTAATCATGGTCTATTTCTATAGATAAGATCTCTCCCCTTTCTTCCTAAATTTTAATTGTTTTTATAGTATCCATTGCTGACCAAAAGTGTATACCAGGTAAGACTGAAATGAAATAAAGTTGATGCTAGTTGTTATTTGTTCGAATTTGTATTTGCAAACAGGCCTTTATAACTATTAGGTTTTTTCCTTGGAAGATTAAGAGTAACAAAACCTCATGTTCTTTGGACATAAACCATCAATTTTCACCATAGATTGTTTATAAAAATCTTGTCGGTAGTAACTAGTTAATATCAGTGATCAGAAATGTGGTCACCCATTCACACAGAAACGCATCAGAACATTCTGAGTTCTCACTGACCTTCAGGTTGATATTGTGCTATAATCGTCACCGTCTGTCCAGCCCCCTTCAGTGCTGCAGCAGCCTGTTCATGGGATGCTCCACGAAGGTCAATGCCGTTCACCTGAAAGAGAGGAAGCCAGAGAATTTTGGTACTTCATAAGGCATGTTATTCTGATGTGTGCCCAGTGGCTCAGTCGTGTCTGACTCTTTGCGACCCCATGGACAGTAGCCCGCCAGGCTCCTCTGTCCACCGTGTTTTCCAGGAGAGATCACTAGAGCCGGTTGTCATTTCCTACTCCAGAGGATCTTCCCAACCCATGTAGACAGAGGGGAAAATTTCCCCAGAGAGGCTGTTTAAGATGATGTTGCCTGCCTCAAAACCCTTCATGTCCTACCCAGGCACTGGAATGCTAACTTATCAAATTTCATGCTGTTGATAACTTTAGTTAGCAGAGATGTGAAATTCTACCCAGGGCATTTGTGCCATGGTCTGAGTGGGCTGAAAGTTTTGTCCACCCAAATCCATTAAATTTTTAGCTTGTGCATTTAATATGTTTCTGTGAGTTTTGTGGATTTCTGGGATAGATAGGAGCCTTCAAAATTAGAAGGAAAATGGGATAATAGAGAAAGACACATGTAATATATGTAGGCAAGTATGTGCTGACAGAATAATATATTCATATGAGATTCTGGGGGACACTGTGTGGAATGGGGCTGCCAAATCCCCCCTTTTGGTTACATGCCTCATCCTGTCATCCTGAGCCTGGTTAAACAGCTCTGAGCCTTGTCTAAAATAAACTCTACTGCCCCATTTCTTAGATATGATCCCAGAAAGAATTGTAACAAAATGAAATAGAGAATTCCAGGAGTTTATGTTGCTCTTACTAACTCCCATTTTGGGACCCATGCCAAAAGAGAAAGAGAGCATTTGAAAAATAAGCACAAAACTTGGCTGAGAGGGGAAAAAAAAAATCACTCAAGTCAAATTTAATGAGAGGCAGAAGCTAAAATCTTTCTTGAATCAATTCAGTCTAAGCCAACACGATATAATTACTAAGTGCTTTCCAACGTCAGGGCTCTGTGACTGCCCCGATAGAGGGACGGAGGATGGGGAACAAAGGTGAACAAGACAAGCCCCTAAGAAGCTTTTCTTCTTCAACTGAACACACAGTAAAAGTCCAGTTTTCTAACCTACCCAGCTGATATTAAAATTCTGTTTCCTTTAACTTACAGGGAAGATGGCTAGGGACCATGAGGAACAATAAGAGAACTGCTCAGCCCATCTACACACAGAAAAGAGACTGTTTTCACTTCTCATCAGTCTTTAACAATGAAGGGGTCATGACTGGGGGTGGCCACTGTGTTTCCCTATCAGGCCTGGAACATCTGTAATCTTTAACCTCACATGCTGTTCTTCTCATAATAACTTTGTTAAAGTCTCCTTACTCACTGTTATAAATTGCCTGGTTTTCTATTCTGGTGAAAGCATTGATTGGCTTTCTGTGCTTACTGAGAGCATCATTGACGCGGTTACACTGGGAAGTGTATTGAGTGAGACTGGGCCTGGCTGGACTATTCTCCTCTAGCTGATGGACAGTCATTATCACTCCTCTGAGCCTCAATTCTCACCTGCTTCAGGGGGAAGGGACTGTGAGGCTTAAGCCTCTCTGAACCATAAAATTTCAGATTTATTCCTTATATAATGACATTCATTTCAGAGACCGTCCAGGCATTGATGAGTCAGAAGTATAACTCAGAGGGCCGGAAGAGACAGAAAAAGTAACCTGATCTTGGCTCCTACCTACAGGAGCGGAATGCACAAGCTTCAAGGGCCAAATGATCTCTTCTTTTGCAAACAATTAGGGTTAACTTTTTATTAAAAAATAATATATGATCATGGTAATGAATTCTTACGTTTTAGAAAGGTATAAAAAGGAAAGTGAAAAGTCCCCTCACCATTTTCACTCCCAGAGGTAACAACTGTTAGCAGCTTCCTGTGTCTGCTTTTTAGAAATCTGCTATATGCATGTGCAAGTGTGTGGCTTTATCTCTATTTGGTTTTGTCTATGTTTTAATACATTATTGACTTTCTGTTTAAATGGACAGGATTATATTAAATATATAATTCTATAACTTGTTTTTGTTTAGTTTTTCATTTAACAATATATCTTGGACATCACCCATATCGTTTCATGTTGTCTTACCTTTAAGTGAGAGCCTGTATGCCATGGTGTGGGTGTACCAGTAATTTTTTAGTAGGATCCCTACTGGTGTGGCTAAGGCTGTGTCTCGCTTTTTGCTACTACAAACACTTAGGAAGGTGTTTCCGAAGGATAAACACTTCGAAATACACTTTCTAAGCTAAAAAGCATATGCACTATTTGTTTCTTTTAGTTTGCTCTTGTACACTTAAAAAATACGTATTTACTAAACAAACAGAAACTAATAATGAAGAAAACACAAACAGGCCATAATCTCAGTGCCCAATGTATTGAAATAAAATATATAATTAATATTTTACAGTCAGCCCTTCATATCTGTGGGTTTGTGCACTGGCAAATTCAACTCACTTCAGATTGAAAATATTTTTAAAAACTTCCAGAAAGTTCCAAAGAGCAAAACTTGAATTTGCTACATACCTGGCAACTATTTACATTGTATTAGCTTTCATAAGTAATCTAGTGATAATTTAAAGTATATGGGAGGATGTGAATAGATTATATGCAATTACTATATGATTTTAAATAAAGGACTTGATTGCTTGTAGAGTTTGGTATCTGTGGGGTTTGGGGATGAGGACTGTCCCTGGAACAACTGAGGGACAACTGTATTTCATAATGCACATACATGAAAATTAAAGCAATATAAACTTTTTATTTTAAAAATAAAATTTAAAAGAAC
>SJYC01114584.1:0-120027 GCA_006408675.1 Madoqua kirkii | reverse complement strand
TATCCTTGCCAAAGATACCATATTGATGGCTTCTTGTATCCACTACCAATTATTTCTGTTATGAATATAAGCAGGTTCATACAATTATAAATAAATTTACACAAAAAATATTTTATATATTGCTTTATACTTGGTTTTCTTGCATTTACTAACATATCTTGGAGATATGTTGAAGTTATATATTTTTTATATTGAAGTATAGTTGACTTACAATATAATATTAGTTTCAGGGGTACTGCATAGTGATCCAATATTTTCATAAATTATACTCCACTTAAAGTTATTATAAAATAATGACTGTATTTCCATGTATGATACAATTTATCTTCCTTGCTTATCTATTTTATACATAGCAGTTTGTATCTCTTAATCCCCAGAGTATTTTTCATTTGTACATTCTTATACATTATCTCATTCTTCTTAACAGCTGTGGCAGGTTCTATTAGTCAGTATAAAACAGTTTATTTTGCCAGGGCACAGCTGTTGGGTGCTTAGGTTGCTTTAATATTTTGCTATCATAAACAGAAGGAGAAAGGGTATAAGCGTTACATTCTGATAGCTATTGCTAAGTTGTCTCCAAAAATGTATACTCCCACAAAAAATACATGATTGGCTACTTCCTCACACTCTTGTAAAAACTGCTCATGCCCCAACATTTGACCTTGGTTATTCTGATAGGTAAACAATTATATTTTTAAATTTTATATTTGTTCACTTATGAGGTTAAACATCTTTTCATATGTTCATTGGTTATTTAAATTTCTTTTTGTATAAAATGCTTGCTTATTTATTTTTCTTTTTTTTTTTCATTGTTTGGATAGTTTACCCTTTAAAAAATTTATGTTAAGAATGTTAAAAAAAGAGTATTAGTTCTTCATCTCAGGTAACTATTGCAAATATTCTTACTAGTTTTGTATTTGTATTCTTTATTATTGTATTTTAAATATTTAAACTTTTCCCTTGTCTTCTATTTCTTGCCATACTGAAGTTTAAAATGTGTTACATAATCACATTTGTTTTTCCTTTTTAGCTTTTGAGCTTTGTATTATATCTTCCCTTCTCTGATATATATTAAACAAATTATCCATGTTATCTTCCAGTAAAACCCTGGTTTAATTTTTAGCTATTTAATCTTTGATCCACTAGAATATATTTTAGTATTTGATGTGAGAACCAGGCAAACACGCCTTTTTTGAGACCTTTCCTTTACAGCATCATACTTCTACATCTTCCAGTATTCTAACCATCCTGTGAAATTTTCTCAGTTAGGACCCTAAGGAGGCATGAAAAAATGGGGAGGAAAAAGGGATTTGGAGTCAGAACTAGGTTTGAATCCTGAGTATACCATTTGTAGGTAAGTAACTCGGGAAAGTCATTTAACTTCTTTACACCTCAGCATCCTTACCTGCAAAAGGGATAAAATATCTACCTACCTATCAGGACTGTCACATGTAGTAAATGAGACAGTAATTGTTGAGCCCCTAACACAGAAGCTAGCACAAATTGGCGTTCAGGAAGTAGTATCTATTATGCTGTGAGTTTTTCTGCAAAGAACTGTGATTTATAAGTGAGGAAATAAAATCTAATGGAAACAAATGAATACAGAAGATAATGTATGGGTTACTTCATAGTTTTCCTTTCTTTTTCTTCTTTTTTAAAAAACCGTAGAATTTCAGGGGCTTCCCTGGTGGCTCAGTGGTAAAGAATCTTCCTGCCGACGTATGAGACACGGGTTTGATCCCTGGTCTGGAAAGATCTCACATGCCACACAGCAACTAAGCTCATATGCTACAGGTATTGAGCTTGTGCCCTACACCCCGGGAACCACAGCTGCTGGGCCCATGTGAACAGCTACTGAAGCCGTGTGCCCTAGCACCCACGCTGCACAAGCGCCACAGCCGGAAGCCTGCACACCACGGCTGGAGAGTAGCCCCTGCTTGCCACAACTAGAGAGATGCCTGACCAGCAGTGAAGACCCAGCACAGCCAAACCAGCCAACCAGCCAGGTAGTAGAGGCAGTCCTCAGGTTTGGGGAACAGTTACTAATGAAGGGAACACAGCATTTCAGCACTGGAAGAGGTGCTCATCCGTCTGGTGCTTACACATTAGCGACGGTCTCCACAGAGGACTGAACCTGCCCCAAGTCCTGTCAGAGTTAGTGACAGTCCAGAGTTTGCCTTGCCTAGCCCAGACTTCTTTCCACTGTAGCAGGTGTAACTTACCATGTGCGTGTGCTTGTTTTCCACTGGGTGAGTAATAATCAAATCCTATTTGATGATTACATTCATCCTGGACGTAATTCTCATTTGTAAAGCATTTGATGCTGCTGTTGTTCAGTTCAGTCGCTCAGTTGTGTCCAACTCTGCGACCCCATGGACTGCAGCATGCCAGGCCTCTTTGTCCATCACCAACTCCCAGAGTTTACTCAAACTCATGTCCATTGAGTCGGTGATACCATCCAACCATCTCATCCTCTGCTGACCCCTTCTCCTCCTGCCTTCAATCTTCCCCAGCATCAGGGGCTTTTCCAATGAGTCAGTTCATCAGGTGGCCAAAGTATTGGAGTTTCAGCTTCTGCATCAGTCCTGTCAATGAATATTTAGGACTGATTTCCTTTAGGATGGACTGATTTCCTTTAGGCAGTCCAAGGGACTCTCAAGAGTCTTCTCCAACACCACAGTTGAAAAGCATCAATACTTCCATGCTCAGCTTTCTTTATAGTCCAACTCTCACATCCATGCATGACTACTGTAAAAAACCATAGCTTTGACTAGATGGATCTTTGTTGGCAAAGTAATGTCTCTGCTTTTTAATATGCTGTCTATGTTGGTCATAGCTTTTCTTCCAAGGACTAAGTGTCTTTTAATTTCACGGCTGCAGTCAAAATCTGCAATGATTTTGAAGCCGAAAAAGATAGTCTCTCACTGTTTCCACTGTTTCCCCATCTGTTTGCCAAGAAATGATGGGACCAGATGCCATGATCTTTGTTTTCTGAATGTTGAGCTTTTTCACTCTCCTCTTTTACTTTCATCAAGAGACTCTTTGTGTTTTGCTTTCTGCTTCAAGGGTGGTGTCATCTGCATATCTGAGGTTCTTGATATTTCCCCCAGCAGTCCTGATTAAGGCTTGTGCTTCATCCATCCCAGTGATTCTCATGATGTACTCTGCATATAAGTTAAATAAGCAAGGTGACAATATACAGCCTTGACATACTCCTTTCCTGATTTTTAACCAATTCTGTTGTTCCATGTCCAGTTCTAACTGTTGCTTCTTGACCTGCATACAGATTTCTCAACAGGCAGGTCAGGTGGTCTGGTATTCCTACATCTTTAAAATTTTCCAGTTTGTTGTGATCCACACAGTCAAAGGCTTTGGCATAGTCAATAAAGCAGAAGTAGATGTTTTTCTGGAACTCTTTTGCTTTTTCAATGATCCAACGGATGTTCACAGTTTGATCTCTGGTTCCTCTGCCTTTTCTAAATCCAGCTTGAACATCTGAAAGTTCATGGTTCACATACTGTTGAAGCCTGGCTTGGAGAATTTTGAGCATTACTTTGCTAGTGTGTGAGATGAGTGCAATTGTGTGGTAGTTTGAACATTTTGGCATTGCCTTTCTTTGGGATTGAAATGAAAACTGACCTTTTCCAGTCCTGTGAC
Organism: Madoqua kirkii; assembly: GCA_006408675.1. Lineage (NCBI taxonomy): Eukaryota > Metazoa > Chordata > Mammalia > Artiodactyla > Bovidae > Madoqua > Madoqua kirkii. The sequence goes on along the minus strand of SJYC01114584.1, from coordinate 116,370 downwards.
CACTGCTGAGTTTTCCAAATTTGCTGGCATATTGAGTGCAGTACTTTCACAGCATTATATTTTAGGATTTGAAATAGCTCAACTGGAATTCCATCACCTCCATTAGCTTTGTTTGTAGTGATGCTTCCTAAGGCCCACTTGACTTCACATTCCAGGATGTCTGGCTCTAGTTGAGTGATCACACCATCATGATTATCTAGGTCATGAAGATCTTTTTTGTATAGTTCTTCTGTATTCTTGCCACCTCTTCTTAATATCTCCTTCTTCTGTTAGGTCCATACCATTTCTGTCCTTTATTGTGCCCATCTTTGCATGAAATGTTCCCTTGGTATCTCTAATTTTCTTGAAGGATCTCTAGTCTCTGTTACCCTGCTGCTGTTACTTTTAGCAATACCACATTGCCTGTGTCCTTGTGGATTTTCCTCCAGGTTTTAGCAAACATGCTTCCTCCAGTCATCAAGCTTTTCAAGGTCACTTTGATTCTTATGTCTGTCTCTGAAGTTTGACTTTGTATTAGTAATCTTTGCTCAAATAACATTTTCAGAGGCATTCAAAAACAATTTACATTATTGGTATGACATTTTAAAATACCAAGTGTGATACAGTCTGACATATTTATTATTTCTATTTTCCTACTCCAGTTTTAATTTTCTCTTCTTAAAGCATGGACCGGGAAATTGGATGCCATTTATTTTCATAGAGATTAAAATGATAATCATTGATAACACCATCAAGTAAGCTCATATATATATGAGATATTATGTATTATCTTGTTTAATTCTCAGGAGGCTGGGATTATATTTCCAACTTTACAAATAAGAAAAGAGCTCAAAGAGAAGCACTAACTTGTTCAAAGTTAAATAGTTGAAAGAGGTTAAGGATTTAAAACAGGCTACCTAAAACTCTTAAACTCTAAATGACCAATGCTTACTGTTTTCCTTTAATAACCTGTCCATTTCTGGGGATCTATGCCTACACGATTCCAGTTCTGAAACTTGACATTCAAGCTTCTGGAGACAGAAGCACATAACTAGATGTGGCTGGTTGACTCTACAGTAGCCCCAACAACCTGATTTCGACATTGTTGCTCAGTCCCTCAGTCTTGTCTGACTCTTTGATGCACCATGGACTGCAGCATGCTAGGCTTCCATGTCCTTCACCGTCTCCTGGAGTTTAAATTCATGTCCATTGAGTTGGTGATGCCATCCAACCATCTCATCTTCTGTTGCTCCTCCTCCTGCTGCCAATCTTTCCCACATCAAGGTCTTTTCTAATGAGCTGGCTCGTTGCATCAGGTGGCCAAAATATTGAAGCTTCAACATCATCCTTCCAACTTGGAAGGTGAATTCTGATGCTGAAGCTGCTCAGCCTTCTTTATGGTCCAACTCTCGCATTCATACATAACTACTGGAAAAACCATAGCTTTGACTGTATGGACCTTTGTCAGCAAAGTGATATCTGCTTTTTAATATGCTGTCTAGGTATAGTCCAACTTATAATGATCAGATCATACAGGACAGAAGCAAAATATGTAGGCTAGAAAATTCCACACATTGCCATCTCCTTATCTATACAACTGTCATTAAATCATAGAAAACAACTCTATTTGTTATGATATCTTTTTCACAACTATGTTGGTGATGGATAGAAATTTAATACCTCTAGTTGATTTAAGCAGTTTAGGGTTTTTTTTGTTTGTCTGTTTTTCCAGATGATAATGTGAAGGCAAATGGTGGACCATATTCAGAGTCAAACTTTTTCTTTCTGTTTTTAAAAGATGAGCACTACTTGCATTTCATCCACGAAGACCACTGGCCTGGGATTCCCTGGAGTCCCTGAATAAATGATTCAAGGTTTTCCTGAGATATTTATTTCTTAGTATTATACAAAGAATGCTATCAGAATTTTTTAAATGGGAAGAGCTTTCGCGACCCTCATGGACCCCTGATGTATGACGTATAGCTTTAAGCTGATTCAACCATTGTTCTCCCACCATGTTGACCTTTTTCATTTCTCTGATTCAGGCATTTCTGCACCCCTGCTCATGGTTTTTTTTCCTACTGAGAACAAAATGTTTTTATCTCTTCCTGACCCAGAAGACTTCTCTGAGTCCTTAAAGATTCAGTCTGTAGAGATTTTGATCTCTCCGTCAAATCTGAGTAAGAGCCTTGCTGGGTATTCTTGGTGGTAGATTTTCCCCTTTCGTCAAATACATTTAAATACATCATGCCACTTCCTCTGGCTAGCAGAGTTTCTGCTGAAAAATCAACTGATAGCCCTATGAGAACTCCTTTGTAAGTTATTCATTGCTTCCCTTGTTGCTTTTGGGCTTCCCAGGTGGTACAGGGTAAAGAATCCGCCTGCCAATGCAATCCCTGGGTCGGGAAGATCCCCTGGAGCAGGCAATGGCAACCCACTCCAGTATTCTTGCCTGGGAAATCCCATGGAGTAGAGGAGCTTGGTGGGCTATAGCCCATGGGGTCACAAGGAGTCAGATACACACACACTCACCCTGGCAGGCAGAGCTAGTTCTTGGAGTCTGGCTGCATGGCCCAGGGATCCCCACACTCATTTAGGATCATTGGTGGGGAGGATGGCCATTTCCTAACACAGTTGGGTTGGCCCAGTGTGTCCAGAAGGTCATTGGCCTGCTAATGGGCAGGGCAGAGCCCAGCTGGAGCCAAGGTAGGATCTGGCTTGCATTGTGGGATGGTATTTTCTTGCTATCTGCTGCCCAGCTGGTCTACAGGTTTGTGCAGGCTTTCTGGGCAGGAGAGGCTGGTGCCTGCTTATAGGTTGTTGGGGCTTCCTTGGTGGCTCAGGTGGTAAAAAATCGGCCTGCAAAGCAGGAGACTCAGGTTTGATCCCTGCAATGCAGGAGATGCAGAAGACTCAGGTTCAGTCTCTGGGCTGGGAAGGTCCCTTGGAGGAGGAAATGGCAACCCTCTCCAGTATTCTTGCCTGGAAAGTCCCATGGACAAAGGAGCCTGGTGGACTACAGTCCATGGGATTGCAGAGTCAGACACAATTTAGCAACTGAGCTCCAGGCACAGGCACTGCTGATGGGGGGGCTTGTCCTTGCTCAGATAAGTTGTTTGGCCTGAGGCGCCCCAGCACGCATACTTGCAGGCTATTGAGAGGGGCTGGATCTTGGCACTAAAGAGCTGGAGGAAGGGTCCCACCATGGGTCGGGAAGATCCCCTGGAGCAGGCAATGGCAACCCACTCCAGTATTCTTGCCTGGGAAATCCCATGGAGTAGAGGAGCTTGGTGGGCTATAGCCCATGGGGTCACAAGGAGTCAGATACACACACACTCACCCTGGCAGGCAGAGCTAGTTCTTGGAGTCTGGCTGCATGGCCCAGGGATCCCCACACTCATTTAGGATCATTGGTGGGGAGGATGGCCATTTCCTAACACAGTTGGGTTGGCCCAGTGTGTCCAGAAGGTCATTGGCCTGCTAATGGGCAGGGCAGAGCCCAGCTGGAGCCAAGGTAGGATCTGGCTTGCATTGTGGGATGGTATTTTCTTGCTATCTGCTGCCCAGCTGGTCTACAGGTTTGTGCAGGCTTTCTGGGCAGGAGAGGCTGGTGCCTGCTTATAGGTTGTTGGGGCTTCCTTGGTGGCTCAGGTGGTAAAAAATCGGCCTGCAAAGCAGGAGACTCAGGTTTGATCCCTGCAATGCAGGAGATGCAGAAGACTCAGGTTCAGTCTCTGGGCTGGGAAGGTCCCTTGGAGGAGGAAATGGCAACCCTCTCCAGTATTCTTGCCTGGAAAGTCCCATGGACAAAGGAGCCTGGTGGACTACAGTCCATGGGATTGCAGAGTCAGACACAATTTAGCAACTGAGCTCCAGGCACAGGCACTGCTGATGGGGGGGCTTGTCCTTGCTCAGATAAGTTGTTTGGCCTGAGGCGCCCCAGCACGCATACTTGCAGGCTATTGAGAGGGGCTGGATCTTGGCACTAAAGAGCTGGAGGAAGGGTCCCACCTGGTCCCACCTCTGCACTGATGCCTGAGTGGACACACTCCCGCGTATGGCTGTCTGAACCCTTGGCCTCAAGGAGAGCCAGGCAGTGCCCCTCTGCTTCTCAGAGAGACTCTCCAAGACCAGCAGGTAGGTCTGACCTAGACTCCTATCAGATGACTGTTTTCCCCTGGGTTCTGGTGTTGCAGGAGATTTTGAGTGTGCCCTTTGAGGATGGAGCCTCTATTTCCCTAGTCCTGTGGGGCTCCTGCAGTTAAGCCCCACTGGCCTTCAAAGCCAAATGCTGTGGGAGAAGGTGAGGGCCAGATGATTTGAGAGAATAGCACTGAAGCGTGTATATTACCATAGGTGAAATAGATTTCCAGTCCAGGTTCGATGCATGAAACAGGGTGCTAGGGACTGGTGCACTGGGATGACCCAGAGGGATGGGATGGGGAAGGAGGTAGAGGGGGGTTCAGGATGGGGAACACATGTACACCCATGGCTGATTCATGTTGATGTATGCTAATGTTGTAATTAGCCTCCAATTAAAATTAATTAAAGCCAAATGCTCTGAGGGCTCGGCTCCCCCTGATGCCAGAGGGCCCCCCTCCCCACCATGCAGGAGAGCCTGCAGTGTGGGGCTCGGGGCTCTCACTCCTGTGGGAGAACAGCAATATGACTTTTCTCCAGTTTGTGGGTCAGCCGTGCTGGGGGGTGGTGGGATTTGACTGTATCATGAGTCCCCTACTCCTGCCCCTAAGGTTATGGTTTCATCATGTCTTTAGTTGTAGCAAATCTGTTCGCGTAGGTTCCAGTCTTTGTCACTGATGGTTGTTCTGCAGACAGTTGTGGCTTTGTGTGCTCGAGAGAGGAGGGGAGCTCAGGGACTTTTCTGCCCTGCCACCTCTCTCCTCTAAGAGATGCACCTGCTGGACTTGAGGAATGTGCTTACTTGTGAGCTCCTGAAGGTAGGAGCCTATTGTGTTGGAAGTTTAGTCTCTGCATGTTGTTGTTTGTTTGCTAAACATATCCCACTCTTTGCGACCCCATAGACTGCAGCACGCCAGGCCTCCCTGTCCCTCACTGTCTCCCGGAGTTTGTGGGTGTGTGATAACTGAAGAGGGGAGTGACTGAATAAGCAAGTGAGTGAATACCATATTCTCACTAATTAGCTTACGCAAATAATCAGCCAAGTTGATTGGACACTGGCATCACCTGATGAACTCACTATCTTTCAGGAAAATCCATTTGGGGTCAGCTGTAGTGAGCAAAAACAAAAAGTTCTTTGTGTTGAATCTAAATAATCTTGTTGGTATGTTTCGCTTTCTGGTTTTTGTTCTAACCTCTAGGGGAGAAAACCCAAAACTCAGAAGCAAAAGTTGTTTGGTCCTGTCTGACTCTTTGCGACCCCATGGACTCTACAGTCCACGGAGTTCTCCAGGCCAGAATACTGGAGTAGGTAGCCTCTGCCTTCTGAGGGCTCACCAAACATTCTACCTTTTCTGTGACTGCTTCTTTTCCATGGTTCTCTTTCTCAAATTTGAAGATGGTTTTTCCTTTTGTAGGCCAAATGACCTCACTGCCTTCTAAGTCCCTCCCTATCATTCTCACCAAGTGGCCATTTGTTTCTGCTTGCACACCCTCAGTGACAGGGAGTTCTCTTTTTCTAGTCTGTGCCACTTTGAGATGGCTCTTTTGAGTATTATTTCTAGCATCTTATTGTGATTTAATGCCTCATCCGAGACTCAGCTGAGTGCAGGTGAGGTCAATTATGGCGAAATGGAAGCTTTGACTCTATTACTTTAATGCACACCTGGTGTAGTAGCTGGCACCTGGTAGAGACTGTGCCTGCCAGTTCAGGAGATGCAAGGACGTGAGTTTGAGCCCTTGGCTGGGGAAAGTCCCTGTGTAGTATCTACAGCTAAACACAGTGCTGATAAAACATCTGTTTCTTTAAAATATCCACTTTTGTCATTTCCTTTTCCCACCTAAGGGAAGGGATGAACTAGAGGAACACGTAGCCATCGTCAAGCAGAATCCCACTCGGTGGAGGGCAGTGATAGGTAAGGACACAATTAAGCACTGGGTGGTTATGTGCTAGGATAGGATAAAGTCAGAATGTTCTGGGACCCAGAGGAGGGGCCCTGCTGAGGTATGAGGAAGCATATAAAGCTTTTCTGGAGGAAATGACATCAAGAAATGAGATCTGAATGAGTTATCTGGATGAAGATGGGTTGGGGGTGTCCACAGGGGACTGCGGAGAGAGGTGTGGGCAGAAGAGTGGCAAGAGTGTTCCAGACAGGAAGACACACGCGAGGGTCTGGAGGCGAGAGCGGCTGGCACATTTGAGGCAAAGAAAGTAGTAGTTACTAAAGGGCAGAGAGGAGAGGTGGGATGAATGAAGGGGATGTTGTTGTTTAGCTGTTAAGTCATTCTGACTCTTCTGAGACCCCATGTAGCCCACCAGGCTCCTCCGTCCATGGGATTTCCCAGGCGAGAATACAGGAGTGGGCTGCTATTTCCTTCTCCAGGGGGTCTTCCCCCCACCCAGAGGCCTAACCCAGGTCTCCTGCATTGCGGGTGGATTCTTTACCGCCTGAGCCACCAGAGATGCCCAGGTGAGGGTGGTGATGATGAAGAGGAAGGTGATGGTAGTGGCCGGCGGTCCACTGGTTAGGGCTCTGTGCTTCCACTGCAGGGGGCATGGATTTGATTCCCAGTTGGGAGCTAAGATACTGCATGCAGTGCAGTGAGGCAAAAACAAAAAAACAAAAAACACCAAGATGGTAGTGGTGATAAGTCATACATATATACTTGCTTTGTGGCAGGCACTGTTCTAAGCATTTCCTATATATCGATTTCCTTAACCCTTATAAGAGCTCTATGAAGTAAGAACACATAAGAAAGTGAAGTGTTAGTCACTTAGTCATGTCCAACTCTTTGCATCCCCATGAACCCAGGTTCCTTTGTCCGTGGAATTCTCCAGACAAGAATACTGGAGTGGGTTGCCATTCATTCCCTTCTCTAGGGGATCTTCCCAACCCACGGCAGGCAGATTCTTTACTGTCTGAACCGCCAGGGAGGCCTAAGGACACATAAGTGCCGATTTAATAGAGCAGGGCCAGGAACCCCCTGTGAAGAGCCGGGCTGCATAGCAGGCGGTGAGTGGAGGGGCAGACCGCAGCTCTCCAACTCTCATATTACCCTCCAACCTTTTGTGGAAACACTGCCTTCCAGGAAGCCTGTCCCCTGTGCCAAAAAGGTTGGGGACCACTGTAACAGAAGACACTGGGGCAAAGGCAGATTCAATACTTGCCCAAGGTTTCACTGCTACTGAATGGCAAAGCCAGGAATTAAACCCAGGCATCCGGTTTAAGGGTTAGCATTCCTAACGAACCATGATACATTACGTGAATTTAGTTTATCTTGACTGAAATGGGAAGCTTAGAATTGAGGAATGTTATTTCACCATCACTCCTGTCCCCGCCGGATGCTTACAGCTAGAGAGAAGACAGACAATATTCCAGATGCACGTGCACTGCCTGCCCCACTAAGGGTCTCCAGGTTGAACTAATCCCTTTGCAGATGCCTCTCAGAAGGCATCACTGCTCATGGCTGCTGAAGTTTTCATCCCAACTCTTGTCATCCACCTGCTCTGAAAGCAGTCCTGGGAAGAAGGACACTGGGTTTAGATTTGGGAAGGCTATGATTCCAATCTTGGTCCCATGATTTACCATTTCTATGACTTTGGGTAAATTAATCCCTTTGAGCTTCAGTTCCCTCATATGCAAATAAGATGCATGAGTGCACATGTTAAATCGCCTCAGTTCAGTTCAGTCGCTCAGTCATGTCCCACTCTTTGCGACCCCATGAATTGCAGCACGCCAGGCCTCCCCGTTCATCACCATCTCCTGGAGTTCACCCAGACTCACGTCCATCGAGTCCATGATGCCATCCAGCCATCTCATCCTCAGTCGGCCCCTTCTCCTCCTGCCCCCAATCCCTCCCAGCATCAGAGTCTTTTCCAATGAGTCAACTCTTTGCATGAGGTGGCCAAAGTACTGGAGTTTCAACTTTAGCATCATTCCTTCCAAAGAAATCTCAGGGTTGATCTCCTTCAGAATGGACTGGTTGGATCTCCTTGCAGTCCAAGGAACTCTCAAGAGTCTTCTCCAACACCACAGTTCAAAAGCATCAGTTCTTCAGTGCTCAGCCTTCTTCACAGTCCAACTCTCATATCCATACATGATTACTGGAAAAACCATAGCCTTGACTAGACAGACCTTAGTCGGCAAAGTAATGTCTCTGCTTTTCAATATGCTATCTAGGTTGGTCATAACTTTTCTTCCAAGGAGTATCTTCTAATTTCATGGCTGCAGTCATCATCTGCAGTGATTTTGGAGCCCCCCAAAATCTGACACTGTTTCCACTGTTTCCCCATCTATTTCCCATGAAGTGATGGGACTGGATGCCATGATCTTCATTTTCTGAATGTTGAGCTTTAAGCCAACTTTTTCACTCTCCTCTTTATCACCTCAGTTGTGTCCAATTCTTCTCAACCCTATGGACTGTAGCCCCCTAGGCTCCTCTGCCCAAAGGATTCTCCAGGCAAGAATACTGGAGTGGGGTGCCATGCCTTCCTCCAGGGGATCTTCCCCACCCAGGGATCGAACCTGCATCTGTTATGTGTCCTGCATTGGCAGGCAGATTCTTTACCACTAGCACCACCTGGGGAGCCCCGTGCAATCAAGATATTAATCCTTACTTTGCTGGGTTGTGGTAAGGATGATTAAGATTATGCAAATAAAGTACTCAACAGACCACCTGGAACATTGGGTCGGTGAATATCCCTTATCTGTTAAACACGGACTTTTCAATGACTTCTTTTTGTGTGTGTGTGTGTGTGTAATAAAGTTTTATTAAAGTATAAAGGAGATAGAGAAAGCTTCTGACATACGCATCAGAAGGGGGTAGAAAGAGTACCCCTCAATGACTTCTATCAGCGATAATAAAACCAAAGAATAGATTTTGGTGGAAGGTTGTCTTGGAATAAGAGTAGCTAAGAACTACGCATTTGACTTAAGTGTTAATTGTGGGGGGAAAAATACAAAGGAATGACGCAGTGGGAAAGGGCTAGATAATTGTACCACATTTCAATTAAAGTTAGTCAGGTGCAGAACACTGGGGACTGTTTGAAGCAAATTATTTCACAGTTGGGGGTCTGGGTGGTATGTGGCAGGGGGCGGCAGGAAAGAAACTGGGGCAGAATCCAAGCGATTTCTACTTTATGTAGAGAGAATAGGGATAGTAAAATGAGCAGATATAGTACCAATGAATCAAATCAATGTAGAAGGCACCATCTTTTCTCAAGAGGGGGGAAAATGTCTATTTTTAATTTCCCGAAATGATGTGATATAGTGAGATGGAAATTTGGGTTCTGTTGCTTACTGTGCCACTAACTTAGGTCAGCTAATGAGCCACTGAAGAAAATAGAAGGTGCCAACCCCCCAATTTCAAGGGTCCCCTGTGGCTCAAAATTCAGTGATTTCCATGGATTAGAAATAACATCTCAAAGTATTTTACAGTTAGTAAATTGTTTTCCCACTTCACTTTTTTTTTAACTGAACAAGGTGAGATATAAACAAAGAAATGTAATAAAAGCATTTACGTGTATTAAGTGATCCTTATCACATACTTGTGAAGGAAGCAAGGAAACTGTAAATGTCCCATTGAATCTTGAAGTGTGAGCAGGCTGGGGTGGTTGGCTTAGCGCATGAGAGAGAAGGGGAAAATGGCACCAGCAGAAGTGAACCTGTATGCCCTTTAAGAAATTTTGTCAGTAAGTGGCTGGGGAGGGTTTTACAACGACATTTAACACAATTTGATTTGTGTTTGGAAAGATCAGCTATGACAACAGTGAAAAGTTGGAATTGGAGAACTAAGTAATCAAAAATAAGATAACCAGATGGGAGACAATTACAATGTTACACATGGTAGATGATGAAGGCCTGAGTTAGAAAAATGAGAATGGAATTGAGGGTGGGAAGTAAGTGTAGACAGGGGGAGGTTCTGTATGGCTCCTCTCCTCAAATACTTGTGGGAAGTAGAGTTTAAATAGTGTTTATAGTGCTGAGTAGATGAGAAGGCAATGGCACCCCACTCCAGCACTCTTGCCTGGAAAATCCCATGGGCGGAGGAGCCTGGTAGGCTGCAGTCCATGGGGTCGCTAAGCGTCAGACATGACTGAGCGACTTCACTTTCACTTCTCACTTTCATGCATTGGAGAAGGAAATGGCAACCCACTCCAGTGTTCTTGCCTGGAGAATCCCAGGGACAGGGGAGCCTGGTGGGCTGCTGTCGATGGGGTCCCACAGAGTCAGACATGACTGAAGCGACTTAGCAGCAGCAGATGAGGAATGGGAAATGAGAAAGCTGGTTATAGAGGGGTGATGATACCATTAATCAAAATGGGAACACAAGGTGGAAAGTGGGTCTGGACAAGAGAATCTGTGTTCGTACCTCAGTCATGTCTGACTTTTCGACTCTTTTAGACTGTAGCCCACCAAGCTCCTCTGTCCATGGGATTCTTCAGGCAAGAATACTGAAGTGGGTTACCATTCCCTTCTCCAGGGGATCTTCCTGACCCAGGGATTGAACATGGGTCTCCTGCACTGCAGGCAGATTCTTTACTGTCTGAGCCACCAGGGAAGCCCCCAGGACAAGAGGATAGTACATTTTGTTTTACACATGTTGAATTTGCTGTGTCTATTGGACAGCTACAGTGTTACAGGGAGTTGGGAAATAGCCATTGAAGCTTAGAGAAAGAATTAATGTTGTCATTTTGTTCTTGATATTCCTAAGGTCAGTACCCTGATCTGACTAGACCTGCATGTTGTACGATAGGTGAGTAATAAGAGTACTCACAGGGTTGCTATAGGATAAATTAGTTAATGGGCTTCGCAGGTGGCGCTAGTGATAGACAACCTGCCTGCCAATGCTGGAGCTGTGGGTTTGATCTCTGGGGAAGATCCCCTGGAGGAGGGCATGGCAACCCACTCTCGTCTTCTTGCCTGGAGAATCCCATGGACAGAGGAGCCTGGTGGGCTACTGTGCACAGATAGTTAATACATGTAAAATATTTACAGGAGTGCCTGGTATATAGTGAGGATATATAATTATTGACTATTACTGACCTCCTCCCCTGATACTCACCGAGTAAGAGGATAACCTGGACTAGTATAAAATTATCTCAAAGACTTAGACCAAGGAGAAGTGCTAAGATTACAGGCGTTGAAAGAGGAAGCTCGGTACTCTGGAAAGCACTCTCCTAGGAGTTGGAAGCCCTGAGTGTTTGTCTCATCCTACTGCTAACTTATTTCACTTTGGGAAGTCTCTTTATCTTGTTGGGACTCTGTTTCTTCACCTAGAAAGAGAACCTCCTGCTAAATATCTGATTTCCCTTCTAGTGACTAATAAATATGTTCTATGCTTAATATGTATTTTGTTGACAGCTTGAGAAAGACAGTTCACTCAGCATTAAACTTTTCAAACACCCTCCAGCTCATCCCAGAGTGAACGAACTATAAATTGTATTTGAAGTGGAAATTTCTAATTAAGTTCCCTTCTCCTCCTGGAGGCTGTTGCACTCGGTTGCGAGTGATAACATTTCTGACAGCTGCTGCATAAAAGCTCAAGACCAGATTCCTCCTGGAGAAGAGGCAAAATGAAAAATTGATACTGGATATTTACATGCCTTAGCAATTAAAATTAACATCCTTTTAAAATTTGGTTTGCTGATGCAACTAGGCATACATCAAAAAAAAAAAAAAAAAATCCTTTAAAAATGTTTTGGTTTACCAGGGCATTTGTAGAGGACTGATCATTTTGGAGTCTTTAATTGAAAATGATAAGGTATAATTTGGCCATCCAAACCCAACTTACTCTAGGGCAAAATGCAATAAATAAGTTTTAGGATTCATATGCTTGGAGTAACAAAGTGACTACCTTTATAAGAATATGTAAGCAAAAATGTATCTCTAGCTCTGACTTTTCCCTTAAGTCTGAGGTGAAGTCGCTCAGTCGTGTCCGACTCTTTGCAACCCCGTGGACTGTAACCTACTAGGCTTCTCTGTCCATGGGATTCTCCAGGCAAGAATACTGGAGTGGATTGCCATTTCCTTTTCCAAGGGATCTTCCCGACCCAGGAGTCTAGACTTACATAAATTTGTTTTCTTGCTTGACACCTCCAGTTGAATGTCCAAGATTTTTCAAAGGCACCATGCTCAAAATCAAACTCTTAATTTTTTCCCCAAAACCTGTTTCTGGAGAATTTTTCCACTTTCAGTAAATAGTAATACCACCATCCATCACTCAAACCACTCAACCAAGAACCTACATGCCAACCAACCTTAATTCTCTCTTCCTCCCACCTTCCCCATATGGTTATCAGCATGTCTGTTTTAGCTTTAAGGAGCATTTTAATTCCATCCACGTTTACCCAACGCCACCCCTACCCCGTTGGCCAAGCTGCCATTCCTTCCCGGGCATCTGCAGTAGTCTCCGGACTGGACTCTGCTCTCACTCTATCGCTCCCACTCTTCTCTATCCATTTTCAGCCTAACAGCCACAGTGATCTTTTCAAAATGTATTTCTGATCATGCCTCTTTCCAGCCATTTTTTTTCTCCCACAAGAAAACACTGGTTTCTTGTTGCGTGTGCGTGCTAAGTCGTTTCAGTCATGACCCACTCTTTGTGACCCTATGGACTGTACACAGCCCACCAGGCTCCTCTGTCCATGGGATTCTCCAGGCGAGAAGACTGGAGTGGGTTGCCATACCCTCCTCCAGGGGATCTTCCTTACCCAGGGATTGAACCCAGGTCTCTTACGTCTCCTGCTTTGGCAGGCGGGTTCTTTTCCACCAGCGCCACCTGGGAAGCCCAGTTGCTTGTTGTACTTTGAGTAAAATCCCATCACCCAACCATGACCTCCACTCATCCTTCTGATTCCATCTCATTGCACTCTTTGCCTCCTTCTCTATTCCATAGACACAAGGACCTTCATCTATTTCACCTAAATCCAAGTTCCCTCCAGCCTTGGGGCCCCCATATCAGTTGTCTTTCTGACTGTGGTCGTCTTTCCCAGCATTTCTCCCATTTGATCCCTCATTTTCACAATTCTCAGCTTGAAGTCCAGTTCCACAGAGAGCCCTTCGCTGACTACCCCCAATTAAGTAGGCTTCCAGCCTGTCTTTAATATCTTGTTTTAATTTCTTGTAGTACTTATGCCCACCTGATATTTTGCTTCTGGTTATCTCATGTGCTCCAAGAAAAGCTTCCTGTGAGTAGGGACCTTGTCTCTTTTATATCCCTACCTCTAATACCTGGGGCACTATCTAGATACCTAATGATGTTTCTTGACTTAAAAGAATGATTATAATTATTAGAGCACATTGTTCTTATGTAGACCATTAAAATTTATTTGATAACCACTTGTAGCATACTTACTATGAGCCAGGTTACAGTTAAGAGTCCTTTTCAGAAATAATTTGTTATTCTGAGGGGGGAAATGGCTGAATAAACTGGATACACTGAATCAGAATCTCTTGAGGGTGAGGCCCAAGGATATTTATTTTAAGAACCTGTCTAATGACAGATGATCAGTCAGATGTGGGCACCTCTCACGAACGTGTAGCTCCTTATTCTCCCATGTACTCTGCTGGCTCTCGATTATACTAAATTTGATTTCAGTCTCCAGCTGTGCTCCGATTTTGCTGATTTCCAACCTTTCTGGCCCTTTGGGACTCTCTCACCAAGCAGGACTTGGAACAATGGCTTGGGAACTTCCCTGAAGATGTACTTCGTAGGGCTTCCCTGGTGGCTCAGTGGTAAAGAATCCTCCTGCCAGTGCAGGAGACATGGGTTCGATCCCCAATCTGGGAAGATCCCACGTGCTGTGGAATAACCAAGCCTGAGTGCCACATCTGCTGGGCTTGTGGTCTAGAACTTGTGCTCTGCAACAAGAGAGGCCACGGCAACGAGAAGCCACTGCAGAGTAGCCCCTGCTTGCTGCAACAAGAGAAAGCCCATGCAGCAGCAAAGACCCAACACAGACACAGAAAGAGGCACTTCCAGTGGGGGCAAAAAAAGATATACTTCGGAAAGGAACACATGAACCGGAGAACAATGACCCATATGGCGCACAGCTGACCTGTGCTTTTCAGCCCGGGGCTCTGTCCACCACGCTGCACTGTGTGCATGGGTCTCTGTCAGTACTACCATCTCTCAGCACCATGCTGGGCTGCAGGTATCACGATGGAGGTGTCCTTGAAGTTCCCACCCCCTGTCTCAATGTCTTTGGAGACACTGTTGCTGAAGGATCACTCAACTCCACATCACCTAACGGCCAAAATTGCTCAGGCAAAGGGTCAAGGTCTAGGGCAGGAGGCTAAATTCCTGCCCTCAGAAGATCTGCTTCTCCCTTCACCCTAGTCTAAGCTTTCTCTTCTGGGATGGGTGTGTGTGTGATTCCAGGCTGACAGATGCCCTTAGGTTATGATCAGATTCGAAGCAGAGGCCTTTCTCTGATGGATGGTGGTGATAAAAGCAACCCACATGTTCAGCAGGCACTCCCCTTTGAAATCAGTGTACTGATTGCAAACATTCAATTATCAGAAAAAACCAACTTAGTTTTCTGGGTTTCTGATATTAAAATTCTTACTAAATGTAGTGTTAAAAACACCACTGAAAGGGAATTGATTAAACAAGCTATGAAATATCCAAGCAATGGAATACTATGCAGTCATTAAAAGCAATGACGTGTCTAATATTCTGATACTGAAAAATACCCATGATACCTCACTAAGTTAAAAAGAAAGGTACAAAACTGTGTGTATATATAACCTTATTCTTAGGAAGAAAATGGTCTATGAGCTTATAGGGAATGCATGAAAATTATACAATCAAATGCTAATGGAGAATATCAAAGGGCTAAGTTTTTGAGGATCGGTGAGGGAGAAATGGTGAAGAAGAGAGAATGGATTGCATTTACTTTATAGTCTTTAGTAGAATCTGAATGACTTTTGAGTGAGCATGTATTATAAGAATAACTTTAAAGTTATTAAAAAATTTTAACTATTGAATTTGAGGTTTGTGTTACTTTGACAATAAAAAACAAGGGCTACCAAGGCAGATTCAAAATACAGTAATGTTTATAGGAAAACTGAGTAAATTTGAATAATCAAATTTTCAAACATATGAATCTATTCAATAGATATTTGCTGAGTGTGCCTTCATTGTGCTACATTTGGGGGATGCACTGGTAAAAAAAAAAGCCATGGTTGTACACTTAGTAAACTAGAATCTACCAGAAATTCTCAACTGGGTATGGAAATGTTGGGGAGAGGTAGATATTTTTTGTTCTTAAAATGTTAGAGTTTGGAGTCAGCATTAATCATGCAAAGCTCAGGCATGTTAAGTCCTGCAAACCAGCATAGTCATACACAGAGAGAAGCTCTTCCTCCAAAAATGCAATAGCACCTGCCACAAGAAATACTGGATCAGCACCATTTTTCATGTAAATATGCTAATTCCAAATGAACTTTAATGAGATTACAGAGTATGTGAAAGAGATTCTTGGTTTTCTCCCTCTCAACCTCCCCACCATTGGCTGACCTCCTTAATAAGCATTAAAATGAGTTTAAAGGCAGGAAAAAACTGTCTTGAGAGCCGTACCTGTCAAATGGTCTATTTCTAAAGCATCTGAAAGGCTTGTGTAGGTATGAGGTGCTAATGGAATTATCTTGGTCAAAATCTATTAATGCAAAACTCAGACTCTGGCTACTGAATGCAGGACTCCCTTGATGTTTGTTTCACTATAGCTCCTCAGGATAATGATATCCTTTTGTGTTTGGGCTCATGTGTATCTTGTATCATATGACTGTTGTCTATGATTACATCTTAGCATTTATCTTACTTATTCATCATCTAAAAATAAGTTCATCATCTCATGGTCTAAGAGCACTCAGAAACAGTTTTTCCAAGTTCAGGCAAACTGTCAAGGACTCTTAAATCCTCTTTTCAATTGTTTAATCAGTCAAATCAGAAAGAGATCTGCAAAGACACAAATGCTGAAAATTGAACTGTTTTTTACCACTTTGGTTGAGAAATGATATTTATTAATCTCTTTTCCTTTCAAAATATCTTTGAGTTTTTGTTTTTGTTCTTTCTCTTCTAATTTACTACTCTAGCCCCAAGTCTTGATCTGGACTATTTTGTCACAAACCCCCTCCCAACTATTTTGAAAAATTCAAACTACAGAAAAATTGAAAGAACAGTACAGTGAAATGCATATTTTCATCGAGTTTTAAGAGCTGCTAATATTTTGGCACGTTTACTTTCTCTGCTCACCTGTCTTTCTCTCAGTTGTTATCTCCCTATCTATCTCAGAAGACAGAGGAGGCACATACACAAACACACCTTTTTATTTTGAACCATTTGAAACGTGTAGCAGACATTGGGCCACTTCCAACCTAACATACTGGCAAGGTATCTCCTCAGTGTAAAGATAGTGCCATATAACCATTATTACACTTGATTCAATATACTGTACCTATTCACATTTCCTTAGTTGTCCTCAAAACATCTTCTATAGTTTTTCCCCCGCTTCAATCAAGGAGGATCGAAGCAAGGTTTCCTCACTGTATTTGACTGTTACTGTGCCTTCAGTAATTATTAATCTAAAACAGTACCTTCTTTTTTCTTTAATGACATTGCCTTTCCCCCTTTATTCTTCCCTTTTCCCTTCCTCCTTCCCTGCCTTTCCTTTCTTGCTTGCTTTTTTCCTAACAGTTCAGGCCAGATGCTTATAGACTGTTCCGCATTCTGAATGTCTGTTTCTTTCAGATCAGTATCAGGTCAAACTTTTTTCACAAAATCTTGAGTAATATTGTTTACTCAGTATCACATTCTGAGGACCAAAATGTGAGATTGTCTCACTATTGGTGATAAAGTTTGGCTATTTGGTTGAGGACCACCAGATCTCTCCATTCTAAAGGAATCTTTGTAAACACAAATCTGTGATTGGTTGAAACCATGTGAATATCCTCTTTCCAGTAAACTTCCATCTCAATTTTTTTCAGCATCTACTATGCTTGTCTGAAACAATTATTTTATTGAGGGTTGGAAAATGGTAATTTTCTAATCCTCTTTTTTCCCCTAGAATCATTAGCTGGTAATTTAATGACTACCTGTAGAAAGAATACCTAAGGAAAAAGAAGAAGATACTCAATTTACTTGCTGTTCTTATGTGTTATTTTAATTTTCATCCTCCTTTATGTTTTATTATTATCTTTTAAGGCATAGAAATATTCAGACATTTCAAATAATGAAAACAAGACCAAAAAGTGACAAATTGAATATCTCCTTTCTAATCTAACTTTCAGGTAACCACTGATAATAAATATGACTTCTATACATTTTTCTACACATACAAAAATATCCCCAGCTGTATTCCTGATGCCTAGAATACTACCTGATGGAATATACTACATTTATTGGAAAAAAATTATGTATAAGTGGACCCAGGTAGTTCAGGTGGTGCTAGTGGTAAAGAACGTGCCTGCCAATGCAGGAGACGCAGGCTCAGTCCCTGCTTGGGAAGCTCCCCTGGAGAAGGGAATGGCTATGCACCCAGTAGTCTTGCCTGGAGAATCCCATGGACAGAGGAGCCTGGAGGGCCACAGTCCAACAGGGGTCACAAAGAGTTGGACACAACTGATCAACTAATATGCACATGTTGTTCAAATCCATGTTGTTCAAGGGTTGACTGTATATAGGTACAAAAGCACATATATTTATCTCCACTATAAAGTTATTTTAAAAAATACACCAAATGACATAGTGTTAAATAATTTGCTTCTTTTGTCCATTAAAAGTACCTTTTTATGACTAAATGTTACTAACTAGACTCCAAGCCTCACAAGGACAACCCCAGTCTTCATCTTATTCCTCATGTATTTCTAGGATGTGGCACAAATTCCCTTCCTCACAGATTATTATGGAGGTTGATTGCAATTACACGTGCAGGATAAATCTCTTCTCACTGAAGAGGCCTTAAGACTCCTATTCTTCTAAAAAAAAAAAAATCATTAATCAGCTAACCAGAAAATTTGGTGGCCAATTGCAGTGGCTAGTAATGAAAAGAAAAAACTAGAAAAGGACGTGATGAGAAGAGAATGAGTGGAGGAGACATGCAGGACCCCGACAAGAGGCAGTCAGCAACTCCTATTCTTCTAAAAAAAAAATCATTAATCAGCTAACCAAAAAATTTGGTGGCCAATTGCAGTGGCTAGTAATGAAAAGAAAAAACTAGAAAAGGACGTGATGAGAAGAGAATGACTGGAGGAGACATGCAGGACCCTGACAAGAGGCAGTCAGCTTTCCCTAAAGGGTGGAGTTTTCTGAGCCGGAGCGGCAATGTGGTTTTTTTTTTTGTTTTTTTGTTTTTTTTTTGGTTATCCTGTTTTCCGCGGCAGCAGCATGCACAATCTTAAGTTCCTGAACAGGGATCGAACCTGTGCCCTCTTAAACAGAAGCGAGGAGTCCTAACCACTGGACCATCAGGGAAGTCTCTGGAGCTGCCATCTTGAAAAAGGGAAGTGCTAGCTGGACCACACAAAATATAGCCTTCATTCTGAGCCAATGATTTCATTACAAAGTTTCTTAATCTGCAGAACTAGAAGAAGCAACAGAGTCAGTTCAAAACTCTTCTATAAAGACAAACTGCAAAAAATCAAAACAGTGAGGAGGAACAGCCTTTTCTGGAATTACCTGTTCTTCCTCACTCCTTCGTTCCTTCAAGCATACATCAGAGCCTCAGAAATTAGTCAAGGCTGTGTGGAGTCTTGTACCATCAATCCCAAGTGAATATTTTAAGTATCAGAAAATTTTCCATTTAAAAAGTCAGGGAAGTATTTTCAGTCGTTTAAATCTTTTCTAATTACTAACCAATTCCCTCCTTCCAGCTCTCCCAATTTAGCACACAGAACGTAGCTCCCGACAGAAAACAACTCCCCAGTGAAGTCTGAGTTTCCATGGTTAGTTGCAGAGCTCTGGATGTGAACAAAGCTCTAACACTCCATAGTTAGAGAAAAAAATACATCAAAAAATCGGGTTTCACTACCATGGTGCAGTTCTGAGCACAAAGTAAGTGCTCAGTTAACGAAGGGAGGGAGGGAGAAAGAATCAAGAGATGAGACAGAAAAGAGAGAAGGACTAAAGAGGTAAGAAACCCAGTGAAATGGACTTTGCTTAAACATCGATCAGAACTGTAAATGTGGGAATTTACTAATAAAGAGAATACAAATAATGGAATATTGAGCAAGCGGGTATTGCGCTGGGCTTGTTATTGCATGTCCTCCCAAGACCTTCACTGAGCTTAACTTTTATGATGAAGAAACTGAGGCACAGGGAGATTAAAAGCTTTCATGCCGGGTGAGCTGGGATAAGAACTCCAGCCCGTGATAAACACAGACTACCTGCTTTCTCCCCTACACTCAGGCTGCAGCTGACACTCGCTGACAAGCATCTATGCCAGAGGCTGCCCAGTGGACGCCTCTCCCCCACCCCCCTTCCCTTACACCACACGGTGCAAAGGACGCCTTCTAACAGCTGGCCCAGCTCCCGTAAGTGCCTGCCCTCAACCTCGAGCCACAGCCTTTCCGTTTCCTTAAACCACCCCCTCCAAGCATGCTCTCATAGTCCTGATTTCTAGGGACTGCTCCTTTCAGCCCCAATTATTCAGAGCATCTCCCCACCCCCTGCACTCAATAACTCCCTCACTCTGGGCATTGTAGAGAGCTCAACCTCCCTCCTACCCTCAGCATCTTCATCAGTGTCAAAGCTTTAGATGTTTCCTGTGGCCAAATTCAGCCCCGGGTCCCACCCTCCCCCTCAGCTCCCTCCTTGGACTGTACTTCACTCTATACTTCACTCAACACTTGGGTTGGTTCCCTGAAAGGCGGGCTGCAGGCTCGGCCACATCCTGTGATTAAGTCAGTAAAGGGTGTGGGAGGCGGGAGGAGGCGAAGCCGAGCTGGAGCTGCCTGAAACCCCAGCTCTCAGACTTCATCCACCGTCCTGACAGCCGCCAGCATCCGAGAAATAACACAAACTACCCCTTGCTGTTCTTGGCACTGGGCTTCAGCGGAACGCAAACATGGAACTCCGTGTTCTTTAAAATCTCCTTCCGCTCTCTCGTTTTCCTTTACCCTTTAGTCTTGCGAGCAGCTTTCCGTTGCAGTTTTCTCTTCTGCCCAACACCTAGCCACCTGGAGAAGTGACCACATCCACGCTCCGCAGAGGGGGGCTCCCGGGATCTCCGCTTTGTCTTGCCCGCCTCCCTTCCCCATCGCTCGGGGTCTCACCTCTGTGATCCTCTCCTCACCTCTGAGCAGCTGCATCTGCGACCGCCTCCCCGCTGCCTCCGGCTTCCTTACCTTTCCTCTGCGGCTCTCTTCCTTCTTCCCGCCGCCCGTCTCTCTCTCCTACCCCCTCCCTCTGACCTATCGGTTTTCTTACTACATCCTTTTTTTCTCTTCTCCGGTCGATTTCTCCTGCTCTGTTGGAAGCACAGCCTACGACTTAGCTTGTTTGCCACCTAACGCAGACTTTCCGGAATTGGTTGCCCATTTGAAGTCCAAACTGACTTGCTTCTTCCAGAGCCCTATAATTATGCTAATAAAAAATAAAAGTTTTCTCATTCCCCAAATTAATAAGACCGAAACATTGAGTTAGCTCTCAGATATAGGCAAACCAGAGGAGCTCTCTCTAAAGCTGAAATAAAATTCTTTGCTTCTGTTTTGAAATGTCATCTCAGGCTGTCTTGTTTTATTTCATGTTTTGTGACTCTAAGTCGAAGACAAGCGTGAAGTTAGGGTTTTTCTGCATTGGGTTTTTGGGGAAGCTCCCTAGGCTTTATAAGGCCATGGAGTTGCTGTAAAACATTTTTTAAGAAACCCACTTGTTCTTGTCTAATGTAGAGTCCTATTGTATATCGAGGTATTAATTGAAAGCTCATTCTCCTTCTTAAAATAGGCATTACATGCTGAATGTTTTAGATCCCAAGTTTTCCTTCTCACTTTCTCCTTTTTCCTTACTAGCACCAGCCAGTCATCAGCAGCTTAACTCTAAGCTTCTGAGCATGTGTATAGTTCAAGGTTTACATCACCTCTATGGCAACCTACATTTCTTACCCATCCTTTGCCAACAACTCATTCCTTCTTTTATGAAGGAATGAAAGCCTGAAAACATCACTGCGCTGATGAGATTTTAGCCTGAAGCTCAAATACAAAATACAGGGCTGACAGAAGCACTTGGGGAAGAGTCACACTGGAGACATGAAATGACTGATAGAAAACCATGAATATTAGATCAGATTACACAAGCTTATCACCTATTTGCAGGGAATGAGCCAGTTCTAAATACTGCTTCTCTTCAAAGTCAGGTATAATAAGAAAGGGAGGTAAACTAGGAAAAAGGTGTCCCCTCACCCCCCCGCCTAATGAATAGGAGATAAATGTGCATAAAATGATAAATTACTAAGAAAGTATGTGTAATTGTACAACATGTTTTTTCAGGATAATGTGTATAAAAGTGTCTGTTGTATGTATGAAAAGTAACATTCTTGGTTTCGTTTTTGCTGGCCTGTGGGTGTCTGGCCATGTAAGTTTCCTTTCTGTGGTATTAATCCACTTTAGGATTAGTAGATGGGTGGGGTTCTCAGAACAAAAAGCTTGTATTTGACTTTCCGCCATCTAGAAATTCCTGCCTCATCTTGATCTTTATTAATTATTGTGTGGGGAAAAATAAACCAGTTCACTTTTATATTTAGATGTGTATAAGAGACAGGTGCAGTTCTGAGCACAAAGTAAGTGCTCAGTTAACGAAGGGAGGGAGGGAGAAAGAATCAAGAGATGAGACAGAAAAGAGAGAAGGACTAAAGAGGTAAGAAACCCAGTGAAATGGACTTTGCTTAAACATCGATCAGAACTGTAAATGTGGGAATTTACTAATAAAGAGAATACAAATAATGGAATATTGAGCAAGCGGGTATTGCGCTGGGCTTGTTATTGCATGTCCTCCCAAGACCTTCACTGAGCTTAACTTTTATGATGAAGAAACTGAGGCACAGGGAGATTAAAAGCT
Organism: Madoqua kirkii; assembly: GCA_006408675.1. NCBI lineage: Eukaryota > Metazoa > Chordata > Mammalia > Artiodactyla > Bovidae > Madoqua > Madoqua kirkii. The sequence continues at coordinate 94,200 of SJYC01114584.1, read as the reverse complement.
TTCATGCCGGGTGAGCTGGGATAAGAACTCCAGCCCGTGATAAACACAGACTAAAGTCGCTAAGTCACGTCCACCTCTTCAGGACCCCATGGACTACAGCATGCCACGTTTCCCTGTCCTCTACTATCTCCTGGAATTTGCTCAGACTCATGTCCATTGAGTCAGTGATGCCACTGAACCATCTCATCCTCTGTCACCCCCTTTTCCTCCTGCCTCAATATTTCCCAGTATTAGGGTCTTTTCCAATGAGTCAGCTCTTTGCATTAGGTGGCCAAAATATTGGAGCTTCAGTATCAGTCCTTTCAATGAATGTTCATGGTTGATTTCCTTTAGGATTCACTGGTTTGATCTCCTTGCTGTCCAGGGGACTCTCAGGAGTCTTCTCCAGCACCACAATTCAAAAGCATCAGTGCTTCAGTGCTCAGCCTTATTTATGGTCCAACTCTCACATCTGCAGAGTCACTCTCTGCAGTGATTTTGGAGCCCAACAAAATATAGTCTGTCACTGTTTCCACTTTTCCCCCATCTATTTGCCATGATCACTGCAGATGGTGATTGCAGCCATGAAATTAAAAGACGCTTACTCCTTGGAAGGAAAGTTAATGACCAACCTAGACAGCATATTCAATAGCAGAGACATTACTTTGTCAACAAAGGTCCATCTAGTCAAGGCTATGGTTTATCCAGTAGTCATGTATAGATGTGAGAGTTGGACTACAAAGAAAGCTGAGCTCAGAAGAATTGATGGTTTTGAACTGTGGTGCTGGAGAAGACTCTTGAGAGTCCCTTGGACTGCAAGGAGATCCAACCAGTCCATCCTAAAGGAAATCAGTCCTGGGTGTTCATTGGAAGGACTAATGTTGAAGCTGAAACTCTAATACTTTGGCCACCTGATGCAAAGAGCTGATTCATTTGAAAAGACCCTGATGCTGGGAAATATTGAGGCAGGAGGAAAAGGGGGTGACAGAGGATGAGATGGTTGGATGGCATCATTGACTCAAAGGATATGGGTTTGGGTAGACTGGGGCAGTTAGTGATGGACAAGGAGGCCTGGTGTGCTGCGGTTCATGGGGTCTGCAAAGAGTTGGATGCAACTGAACTGAACTGATTTGCCATGAAGTGATAGAGCCGGATGCCACGATCTTAGTTTTTTGAATGTTGAGTTTTAAATCAGCTTTTTCACTTTCTTCTTTTGCCTTCATCAAGAGGCTCTTTAGTTCCTCTTCATTTTCTGCCTTTAGAGTGGTGTCATCTGCATATCTGAGGTTGGTGATATTTCTCCTGGCAGTCTTGATTTCAGCCTGAGCTTCATCCAGCCTGGCATTTCACAGGATGTGCTCTAGACATAAGTAAAGTAAGGAGGGTGACAGTACACAGCCTTGTCATACTCCGTCTCAATTTTGAACCAGTCCATTGTTCCATGTCTGGTTCTAACTGTTGCTTCTTGGCCTGCATACAGATTTCTCAGGAGACAAATAAGGTGGTCTGCTATTCCCATCTCTTTAAGAATTTTCCAATTTGTTGTGATCCACACAGTCGAAGGCTTTAATGTAGTCAGTGATGCAAAAGTAGATGTTTTTTTGGAATTCCTTTCTTTTTCTATGATCCAGCAAATGTTGGCAATTTGATCGCTGGTTCCTCTGCCTTTTCTAAATTCAGCTTGAACATCTGGAAGTTCTCGGTTCATGGATGGGGTTAGGATAATTCACTTTTTTAGATTAGTGTTTTTATGTCCAGATAGGTGGCATAATCCAAGGATGAGTATATTTTCAAGAATACTTTGTGGATGTGGCTCTAGCTTCCTCACTAATTAGCTTTGGAATTTTGTGCTTTAGTTCCTTGACTCATTAAACAAACAAAAACATATTATCCAAGGGAACCCATGAAGTCCCATTCAGAGTTATGACTCTGTGACTCAATCATGTGATTTAAAAAAAATATATATATATAGTAAGATGTTTGATTCTGCAAAGAGCTATGTACCTATTCTGCCTCCCTCCACTGTCAAAGTCATTCATTTATTTACTCATTCACACATTCATTCTTGAAGCTTGTATTTGGGACTTACTGTGTTTCAGGTCCTATGCCATGGTCCACAGATACCAATAATTTAGATACAACAGCTTCTCTTGAGGTGCTCAGGGTCTATAAGAAGATCTCTTACTTTATCAGGTTTCATCTCCAGGGCCTAACTGTGGAAAGTTAAAATCCCATGCAAAGAATTCAACATGTATCCATACTATTAAGTGCTGATGATAACAGAGAAGGCAACGGCACCCCACTCCAGTACTCTTGCCTGGAAAATCCCATGGGCGGAGGCGCCTGGTGGGCTGCAGTCCATGGGATCACGAAGAGTCGGACACGACTGAGCGACTTCACTTTCACTTTTCACCATCATGCATTGGAGAAGGAAATGGCAACCCACTCCAGTGTTCTTGCCTGGAGAATCCCAGGGATGGTGGAGCCTGGTGAGCTGCTGTCTATGCGGTTGCACAGAGTTGGACATGACTGAAGTGACTTAGCAGCAGCAGCTGATGATAATTGGTATTTCATTTTGAAGACCTATTTTCCTTCCTTCGTTTCCTTCCTCCCTCCCTCTCTTCCTTCATTGCTTCCCATATCAGTGGGAGCAGTGTAACACAGGAGAAAACGTATGGGCTTTGCCAGCAGAATTAGGCTTGGAAGTTTGGAACTGCCCTTTACCCGCTGTGTGATCCTGGGCAGGTGACCTGCTCTGAGACTCCATTTTTCACATCTACAGAGTGATTGGGATATTTTCTTCAAAAGAGTTGCAGAATCATATTGGTTGAATGAGATGATGCATACAAAAACCTACTGAATGGATGATGGCTATTGCTTTTAAATTGGGAAGCCATTAAACATCCTTTTTAAGAGTAAACCAACAGAGGTAACTTTTCTAAAGTGAACCCTCTAGGACACTTTACATACTATCATCTATGGTCTTAACCTCTGCCCAAGAGCTGTAGGACCAAGATATCTGTGAGGGTTCTGCAGGTATGAATCCATATTAGTTTGAACCATACAAAATTGCCAATATTTGACCTGACCTAGAAAAATGGTAGTTTTGTATGCATGCACGCTAAGTTGCTTCAGTCATGACCTGAACTTTGAGACCCTGTAAACTGTAGCCCGCCAGACGCCACTGTCCATAGGATTCCAGGCAAGAATACTGGAGTGGGTTGCCATGCCCTCATCCAGGGGTTCTTCCCAACCCAGGGATTGACCCTGCATCTCTTTGTGTCTCCTGCATTGGCAGGTGGGTTCTTTACCACTGGTGCCATCTGGGAAGTCCAATGGTTCAACCTAATACTGCTACTGATACCACTAAAAGCACATTTCAGTTTTGTACTTTTTAATGTGAATGGCATGTAAAATGTAAATCTTGGGCTCTTTTGGGTTAGACTGTGCCTGTGTGCTCAATCATGTCTGACTCCTTTTGACCCTGTGGACTGTAGCCGTCCAGGCTCTTCTGTCCATGGGATTTTCTAGGCAAGAATACTGGAGTGGGTTGCCATTTCTTTCTCCAAGGGATCTTCCTGACCCAGGGACTGAACCCACATCTCCTGCATCGCAGGCAGATTCTTTACCACTTGAACCATTGGGGAAGTCCTGTTATTTCCTGGTTAAACATATTCAAGCAGTAAAATTCATGTTATTTGTTTTTACAGTAAAGAAGAAGCAGTAAAATAAATCTTGTTTTTTTTTTTTCCAGAATAGTTTTAAAATGTTCAAATTGAGTTCAATTTTGTGGAAATTTCACCCTCAGGCAGTGGGGGGAAGGTACATTAAAATCCATATTTCTTGTTGGATATTAAGCAAAAGAGCAAATCTATGATTCTTTTAAGCAAGTGACATTAAGATTGTCAACTAATGAGTTGAAACTTGTTCTGACTGTGATACATTACTGAGCAAAGATTAGAGGAAATTAGTATCACAGAGAAAGAGATCCCCCCCCTTTTTTTGCTATATATGTGGGAGAGATGGAGGATTGGGAGTGCGTAGGAGATGTGTGAGAGGGGATGTGGGAGAAGAAGTGTTTAAAATGTTCAGAGGAAACTGAAATGCAGATAGGAAAATGTACACTGGGGTGCAGGTTTCCAAAACTAGCTGCTCAGACAAGTTCTTCGAGTGTCGTCATCAGCATTAGCAGCTTTTGAGCTTCTCGCTTGCTGTCTGCTGGGAATACTCTATCTACTCAGGAGCCATAGGGTGATCCCACCACCCTGGCCTTGGGAAGCTCAGTTCAAGTCCTTCTATGAAATCCCCCCTCATAAGTAAAGGGAATTCACACCCTCTCTCCTCAATATTAAAGAAAAGTACTTCTATTTCTTCTAACTCCCTCCTCCCAAGTGTTTGATAAATGGTTTTATATTTGTATCTAGGAGCAGTGGTGTGGGCTAGGAAATATTTTTATACATCTGACACGGCCTTCAGACCATCTAGTTTACATTTATTGAATACCTATAACCTGCCAGAGGCAGCACTATGTACTGAAATCAATAAGATTTGGGTTTGCTGTCAGAGAGATCACAGTCTCATGTAGTCAACTCTGAAATGTAAACATGGACTCAGGCGATGAAGGACTCTCCTGCATTTCAGAAGTTCTTTTCTCATGGGGAATGTTGCAAATCCTATAATTGTACCATTTGAGAGTCAGTGCTCTAGCTTTAAGCTTGTTATATTATTAAAATCTCAACGTAGTTGGGATGACACTTTGCCTTTTTCATGGTATTCAACTTCAAGGTGAAATGAGGCATCTGATTTCTTTCCAGAAGGGTAGATTTTCACTGAGGGCACACAGAAAGAGCATGGGGACACTAGAATCCCAGGTACACGCAGGGTGTGAGGGAGGAGCTCATGGAATAAAAGTGTGGTAGATGGCCCAGAGGTCAGCTTTCAGCTCCAGGGGCCACATCCCTGGGTTAAGACGGGTTGATTATCAGAAGGCCAGGGTTCGAGGCTGGCTCAGAGAGCCGTGAGCACTAGGATTGCTGCGGCCACTGCCCAGGAAGGCAGGACCTCCTGGGGGTCAGCACCAGGCTGCTGCCTACACCCTGGCACACTTAAGCCCCCTAACAATTCTTTGACATACAAGCTTGCCCTATTTTGCAGAGGACATTTAGTTCAAGGAGGCCAAGTAATTGTCCAAAGTTATCAGAGCTAGTTAGCAAGTAAAGCAAAGTTCAGATATCTCTGTCTCCAAAGCCAACATCCCCCCCTCCTCTTTTTTTTTGCTCTTTAAGAAATAAAGGAACCTAGTCAACCTTGAAGGCCAAATGCTCTTCTAGGGGAAATCGTTTTGAATGAATGGCCACTTGAGGACCAGCTTAGGACAAGCCAGATGAAGACAACTTGAATGTGAGAACAAATTTTATTTCTGACATTTTCAAGGGTAGAAACAAATGCACTTGATAGGGTCCTTTGAGATTTAATAAAAAAAAGCTCCCCCTCTGCAGGTATGCTCTCTCTTAAGCCCTGTGGATGGTTAGCTGTCCCCTGCTGACTAACTACAATGGAGTGAAATGACACCCTGTTGCTCTGCCCACTTACTTAGCACAGAGCGGAGCTGCCGTAAATGCTTCATAACACAAGAAAATGGAGACTTGGCGGGGCTGAGTAATGCACCGAAGATTAGTTAGGCATAATGTGGTAGAAACTGGATTTCAAAACTAACCTGTCAGATTCACAAACCCTTGCTTTGAGCTAGTGCTCTCTGGGTCTGATACATTTTCTGGGGCAACACAAATAAGTCTACATTTCATTTCTACAGAAAGGCCTTGAAAATGCTTTAACAGCCCAGCAACAACAAAGGGGCAAGCATCTATTAAATCCTTCCTTGTGCCAAACGTGGCACCAAACATACACACATTATTTTGCCTCTTTCTCCTAACAGCCCTATAAATAGACACGGTCATTGTTTTGTGGCTGAGGAAACTGAGGCAGAGAAATAAGTTGCCCAAGTTCACAATTATGTCTAGAGTCAGGATCCATATCCACTTTTTCCCCTTTGTGTATGTACTTTATTTTTACCTTACAGAAGTAGTTATAACTTTTAAAAATAGTACATAAATAAATATAGGTGTAAGTCAGCCAGAGCAATATAATTAGTATGTATTTAAAGGAATTAGAACTTTTTTCCCAGCTTAAAATAAGAATTTCTATAACACAGTAAACACCTACATCATAGATTCTTTTGAACCAAATGGCAACTACATATGTATATATATAAGACAAATACCAATATGTTGGCGGTACCAAAAACACCTTGTTTGACACGATCACTTCGGATTGTAAAAAATAAGTATCATCTGACATCTGGATGCTAAATAAAAGACCTGGAGGGCTAAATAAATGGGGGAGTCACTCTACCCACTTTCCTCTTTCCAATTCTTGGGGTTTAAAGTTTATTTATAGGTTTAACATATACAAGTCTGATACCTACTCTCTCTTCAATAACTTCAGGATGGTATAGCTTTAAGAAACTTTAAAGCTTGAACTCTTTCTGAATTTCCCAAAGTATTTCTGCATTTTTTTCCCTGCAATGAACCTTGTCAAGGTTCTGTATAAGGTCTGTAATATTATTTTCTCTGTAATATTATTTTCTCCCATGGTACAAGGAACACTAAGGAATACTTCTTCACTTATTCTATAGAGGTCCTTAATTGGTGGAAACTGGATGTACTGTTTTTTCTTTTTTTTTCTTTTTCCTCTTTGGCTGCAACACGTGGCATGCAGGATTTAGTTCCCTGACCAGGGATGAAACCCCACTACCTGCATTGAAGCATGCAATCTTAAGCACTGAACTTCCAGGGAAGTCCCTGGATATACTCAAGAGTCTTCAAACTATTTTGTGTTAAAAGACTTTGTGTTAAATCAGCTTCAGATAGGCCAGTGTCTCAAAAAATAGTTAACTCTTGGCCAGCACTGTGTGAGGGAGGTATTAGGGGCCCTGGCCCTCTGTAAAGTTGAAAAATCCACCTATAACCAATAGTTGGGTCCTCCCTACATGTGGTTCCTCTGTATCCATTGTTTTGCACTCAGGAATTTAACCAATCGCGCATAGATAGAATACCATAGTACTTCCGATAGAAAAAAAAAAATCTGCATGTAAGTAGACTGACAAAGTTCAAACTTGTGTGGTTCAAAGGTCAGCTGCACTGTCTTTCATTTCAATAATCTCATAGGCATCGACAATCAATTCTTGTGGATGTTTCCCCACTGCTCATGATCTTTATCATTTCATACATCTGAGTTCAGATCCTTCCGAGGATCATCAGCGATGTTCACACTGGAACACGTGAGTCTCCACGTCTTCCAAGGATCCACCCATGATAGCTTTCAGAGCAGATGCCAAGCTTCTGTCCAACCAAAGAAGGGAAATGGGCAGTATCCAGATCATGGCTGCTTCCAATAACACGATTTTGGGGAAGTTCATTCAACTTCTAGGCTACATGAGATATCCGTTAGATTAGAAACAACAGTCAGTTTGCCAGCCATGGGGATTGTATTGGACAATATGTTAAAACGTCAAAGAGGGTCACATTTCGGTGGATTAAATGAAGATGTGTTTCTCCTTCTTCCTGATGTGAACCTGCTGTGATAATCACTAAGGTGGAGTTTGCAGTGACAAGATAACCTGTCCTGGAAACAGCATTTGGCATTTTCATAAAAGGACTGCCATGCTCAGGATCCGGTGTTTCATCATTCAATTGGCCTTCATCAGTACACCCACAGAGGCAAGTTCATCATTCACATCTTCTAAAAATGGTGATAGCAGAGGCCAGGCCAACCAATCTGCTTCCTATATCTTATTGTGAAGAATGACCTTGGAAGTGAAATTCATCATAAATTCATGGGTGACAGGGGTGAAGAGCAGTGAGATGCCTGCCACCTGCAAGGGACACTAAGCCATCCTCAGGTGAAGGAAAACCCCACAGTGCCCACTCTAAGCTGGCCCTTAGAACTCCCTGAACCCACCGCATGTCTGCTTATGCAAGAGGTGGAGGAGGAGATTGGAGAAAGCCTCTGAAAACTCAGCATCTCCCTCCCCTGCTACTGTACAAGGCCATGCCTGCCACCCAGGGACCTCCCCAGGCCTTCACCCAGCCTCCAGAAAGGACTTCTCCCATTGGCTCAGACTAATAGTTAAGAGGCTTCTTCTATAGCAAGTGAATCATAGGCCGAGCCTTTTACAAACCCATGTTGGCTTCCATATTTGATATACATAATAAACCAACCCAGGTCCCTGGAATGATTAGTTTTCAGTGTGAATACCAAGTCATATCCACATTTTCTGACTCCAGCGCCAACAAGCTTAAGCATTACTATAGCTAACCCAATCTCCTTTGTTCTAATACCCTCTTTGGGACATACTGATTTCTCCTCAACTCTCTAATATATCTTGTACATTAGCCCTTGTTTGTTGTTTCTTGATTTCAAAAGTGCAGCAACTGGAATGGTCCATATAGTCCTAGGAAGGGTCTAACCAGTGTGAAGGTCAAAAGCTTGTCCCCTTTCTAGGCCCCAGTAGCATATTTCTGTAAATAGGTTCTAGGTACATATTCTGGCATCATCATAAGATGGTACCTTGTGGTCACCTAGAACCACAAGATCTTCTGCTAAGAAGCTTCTGCTTTATGTCTCCATTCTAAATTGCTGTAATTAGTTTTGGAACTGTATTCTCCCAGACTGTCTGCCTTCACAAGGAATTTTGTATGTGTGGTAAATATAAGCAGCCAACAAGTATTTACATGGTTTGTGCTACTAATTTTGTTCCTTATGGCTACTTACTACATTAACACCTCTTGAACCTCAGTTGTTCTTTCATTGGAAAATGGGAAAAGAATGTATTCCCTGCTAGTGTTGTGGGAAACCCCATGGACAGAGGGGCCTGAAAGGCTAAAGTCCATGGGGTTGCAAAGAGTTGGACATGACTTAGCGACTAAACAACAACAGTGTTGTGGGAGGTTCGAATGAGATCATGCATAAAATGTAAAGTGATGTTACGATCACAGATAATCTAGGCTTTAAGACCACACGAGAAAGGTAATTATAACTGCTCAACCCATAATCACAAAAACTATAGCCTATAGTTTCTTTAACTATCCCCAACATAAGATCATCTGTTTAGATTTTACCAAGAAAAACATTTTTACTATTCTTTCCTTTACAAGATGTTTCAAGTTGGCTTTCATTGCCCCCTAGTGGTTTTCATATGAACCCGGGTCTTCTGCATTGCTGGCAGATTCTTTAAACGTCTGAGCCATCAGGGAAGCCCCTGTTATATGAAAGACTTAATTATTACTCTTTTATTTTGAAGATGTTAGTCTTAAAAAATTCTTCAAATACTGTTAGGTTACACACATTCCTGTCAGCTGTAGTCCTTAAAGAGTCAACCTGTAGAGGTAGTTTATAACATCATCCAGGGCAACAGAGATATACAATGTCATGTACTATTTTACTAGGTCTTCATTCAGAATCTACTGACTTAAAATAATTAGCTTTATTCATTCATTCATGAAATATTTATAGGATATCTATCATGTGCCAGGAAAGCAAGATAGACATTGTCCTGGCTTACAATCTAGAGAGAAAAATGGAGCATTAAATGTGTTGTTAACAAATTAGAGTGGTAAGAGTCATGAGAGGAAAAGGACTGGGTCTGTGAGTGTATTACAATGGGTACCTAACTTGGGGGCATCTCCCTGTGTGTTGAGGGGGATTTGAAAGAGGGTGTTCAGAGAGTATAACAAGTGAATGCGATCTAAAGAATGAATGTACGTGTGTGTTTAATCACTCAGTTGTGTCTGACTTTGTGACCCCGTGGGCTGTAGCCTTACCAGGCTCTTCTGTCCATGGAATTTTCCCAGACAAGAATACTGGAGTGGGTAGCCATTCCCTTCTCCAGAGGGATCTTCCTGACTCGGGGAAAGGATGAATAGAAACAACCTATTTAGGAGAAGCAGGTAAGGAGGAGAGAGTAGATAATGCGAAGAAAGGGGTTTTAAGAGATGAGACTGCACAAGCTAAAAAAAAAAAACCCTATATGGAGGAATTTTGACTTTATCCTGATAAGTAAATTATAGCCAAACAGACTGAAAAAATGTGAATGCATGTCTTCAATTTTTAGTTTTTAAAAGCTTTTATTAAAGGGAAATCTTTAGTAATTAGTCCTAAATGAAATGTTTGGAAGCTTCAGTGCTGCTTTTTATACCCCAAAGTTCTCTCAAACACACGTCCCTAGACTGTCGGAGCTGGAAGGGTCTTCAGACACCACGCGCGTCCGTCCTCTGACTTTGCAGGACTCTGAGGGGGTACGCTGTGCTGTGCTCAGCTGTCTCTGACTTTGCAGCCCCGTGGACTGTAGCCCGCCAGGCTCCTCCATCCATGGGCTTTCCCAGACAAGAACGCTGGAGTGGATTGCCCTTTCCTCCTCCAGGGAATCTTCTCAGTCCAGGGACTGATCCCGTGTCTACCTGCGTCTCCTGCATTGCCGGTGGATTCTTGTCCCCTGAGCCACGGGTGAAGGTGCTCAGGAGCTGGTCAGGTTTCATCGTGTGTCCACCACTGGGCACTGTTTGCTTTTCCCTTTACGGGTCCAGGGCTCAAATGCCTCAGCCTCGATCAGAGGCCTGATGAGTCTCCTGGATCGCCTATCTTGTTGACTCCAGTTGGTTAGAATTCATGAGCACCCCTAGTTTTTATTTCTGCATTGGACTTCATGCTCTTTCCTTGGGGCCTAATGAAAAGATGGTTTATCTAGGACTTATGGGGAGAATCTGGGAGGTCAGTTCATTTCTGAGGAGAGCATGGATCCTTCCCAGATCTCATCCTCACAAGAGGGCCAGGTTTAGCCTCTTCTCTGAACGCCTGTGTCTCTTTGTACTTCTGCCATGCTCTGGGTGGACCTACTCACTTCTTCTAGACTACATGGATCTTGAGGACATGACAAATGGCTTCGTCATCACTACATCCCACATAGCAAGGGAACGCAGAACCGGAAGACGTCTATCAAGTTTACTGTAGTCAGGGAAGGTAGGCTAAATGAACAGAACAGCATATCTCATTTCCTAACAGAAGTTTTAAGTAGATATTGGTGTAAGGGAATGAAAAACATAATATCTTAATAGACTGCAATCAGAATTTTTCTCAGGGAAAAAAAACGGAGATTACAAAATACAATGAAGTGAAAGGAGAGTCTCTTACAATCGAGCAAAAATGACAGCTGTATTTTTAATGAGAAATGACCACGAACTGGAAGGTAATCAGAGACGAAAGAAGTCAGGAGGAGAGGAAAATGAGAAATCTGTGCAGCGTGGGAGAGTTCCCAAAGGACTTTACACCAGAGATAGCTGATGCCCCTTTTAAAATGCTTCAGGTCTGATGTGAACTCACTGCCATCTTTTTGAACTGAGGTGTACTGTCTACCATACAAAGGAGATGCTGATAAACACTCGATGTCATTTATGCTTAATACAGAGAGTGTGCTTTTCTGTGATGCTTGCAGTTCTGGGACAACTAACTCAGATCCATATGTATTGAACATGGAAGCAGATTAAAAAAAAGCAAAATGTAGTTTCCAGTCTCCTGAATTCTATTACAAATCTGTGAGTAGAAAAATAAAAACACATGGAAAAAATGGTCATAGTTTCGGGCAGCTTCTGTTGCACTAAACCATGCCTATTAGCGACACAGGAGATGAATATTTGGTAGCTTGAGTCACGGTATCATTCAACAAGGTCGATCAGGAATGTTTTCCTCCAGGGTAGATTTTAAACAGAGAGAAATCACAAGCAATTAAATTATATGGAAGATTAACTACTGGCCCTTCACCGACCCTTCTTTTCCTTTCCTTCAAGCAAGAGAATCATCGATTAGTCTTTGTTTAGGAAGGAGCAACATTTCTCATTTTCCCAAGCAGTCTTGTTTGGCTCTCAGGGCTCTTGGCTGATTCTTAGCATTTTGTGTCTTTAAAAAAATGGGACTCTCATAAAAAAAAAAGAAAGAGAGGAAAAAAACAGCAATGAAGTCACAAATTTTACTTTAACATATTAATTCACTTTTATTCTATAAATTATATGTATATATAATATATATGCTATGTGCTGTGAGTCGCTTCAGTAGTGTCTGACTCTGTGATTCCCATAGACTGCAGTCCCTAGACTCCTCTGTCCATGGGATTCTCCAGGCAAGAACACTGGAGTGGGTTGCCATTTCCTCCTCCAGGGGATATATATATGTGTGTGTTCAGTTCAGTTGCTCAGTTGTGTCCGACTCTTTGCGACCCCATGAATCGCAGCACGGCAGGCTTCCCTGTTCATTACCATCTGTCGGAGTTCACTCAGACTCACGTCCATGGAGTCCGTAATGCCATCCAGCCATCTCATCCTCGGTCGTCTCCTTCTCGTCCTGCTTCCAATCCCTCCCAGCATCAGTTTTTTCCAATGAGTCAACTCTTCGCATGAGGTGGACAAAGTACTGGAGTTTGAGCTTCAGTATCATTCCTTCCAAAGATTATATATATATATATTCCTTCTATGTATGTATATATATAGAAGGAATGGTATAATGATATCATATATATATCATGTGTATACACACACACGCACGCACGCACACACACCAGCCATTCTGTGGCCCATGGGATCTTAGTTTCCTGACCAGGGGTTGAAGCTGAGCACCCTGCGATGAAAGGGCAGAACCTTAACCACTGGACTACCTGGGAAGTCCTCCGAATGATATTTGAAAACTCTAGCATTAGGGTAACAATCAGTTTTATTACGGACAACAGTACAAAAACTCAGCAAACAGGCCAGATAGCACCGGCGAATCAAGTGTATGCAATATCTATCCCTTACTGCCATCTTGTGGACTCTTGGAGAATAGCCACAACGGTAATGTTTTCATTGTATCTGGGAGCACCCGGTTTGCATGCCGCAGTGTATGAAAATAACTGGGAGAATGAATAAGAAAAGAGCAGCTAAATTACCAGGTTTCATTTACTGTTATGACTTTGGAGGTACCATTTAATTTCTCTGTGGCTTGGTTTCTTTGTGAAAAGTGGGTATTACAGATAATGGTGTGTTTCTTGTCTGTGTCAAGGTTGCTTTGAAAATAAAAACATAAATTGCTCTGTAAATCAGAAAATACTATTCAGAAACAATGACTTATAATCCTTGTCCTCATATATACTACTAGATTAAGGATGTGTGTTAAATTGCTTCAGTCATGTCTTACTCCTTGCAACCCAGTGGACTGTAGCCGCCAGACTCCTCTGTCCATGGGACTCTCCAGGCAAGAATACTGAAGCGGGTTGCCATTCCCTCTTCCAGAGGATCTTCCTGACCCAGGGATCTAACCTGGGTCTCTTACATCTCCTTCATTGGCAGGGAGGTTACCTAAACATTTTGTGTGTAACACGGTAAACATGATTCAGACTGAAGGTGCTGTTTGTTGTAGCTTGGAGTACTAGGTTCATAGGCCACAGCATGTGAAAATACAGTAACTGGGAAAAAAACGTATAAGCAAAGAGTAGGTCAACGTCCAGGTTTCCACTTAATTGTGTCGCTTTGGATGCACTATTTAACTTCTCTGGTTTTTGGAGTGATTTGTCTCGTAAGTCTCTGAGGACAAGAGAGTAGATGTTCCCAATGACAAGAATCCTTAGAGGTTATTTCTCCAGGAGCAGATGTTTATGTGGGCTTGGGGGCTGGAAAAGCAGATCTTTTCTGATTCACTAGTTTGCGGATGTCCAAGTGGGTCCTGACATCCCCAAAGCACAGCAAGTATGCCGTCCAGAAAGAGCTGCTTCTGGGAAAGAAAATGCTACTCTTGGGATACCATCTACCCATCCGCACTTCAGCCAAATATTTCTCTTGTAAGCTTTGCGTCTTGGTTTTCTCTCTCTCAGACTGCACCGCAACTAGAAAACTGAGGTTTTATATTAGATCATAAGGGCAAAGGCAACTTAAAAAAAATTTCACTTCAGTGAAAAATTTGAAATAAACAGTTAAAAGCTTTCCCTTCCCCTTAGGGAAGATTTATTCAAGTTCTTTCATTTGCTAAGTCATTCATCACTCACAAACATCTCTGAGTGTGGAGCCCTGGTTAGACCCTATACATCTATCTTTAAGGAAACTCCAAATCTGTTGGGGAAAATATTCATGAAAACAAATCAAGACCAAAAGGAGAACACAGGATGTCACTGAAGAACTGTGGAGACACAGGTTTGGGAGAAGGTGGGAGGCCTGCTCTTCTTGTATTTGAGACCTAGTTAAATGCTTTCATAAACCCTTTCCTTCAGCTTCCTCCATACTTAATAAACGTCTCTCTCTTCTGAACTCCTGAAGCTCTTAACTAGATTAACTAGTTCACCTGGTGATCATCTTGGGCACACTGCCTGGTTAGTTTTCACCAAACCAGTTTCTATCCTCCCTCCTCTACCTGCAATTTGATCTTAATAATTAAAATGTCATTCTAAAATTGTCATTTACAAATGATAGTCACATGGTTTCAAACGTAACTTTCCTTCCTTTCTGATATTAAAAATATTTTAACTAAAAACCTGTTCTCAGCATCTACTGTATGTTAGGAATTCTGCTTTCAGAAACTGCATGCCTTCAGTTTTTAGACAATTTCAGAGCATGAGTCCCCACCCCTCCCAACCCAATCTGCTTCAAAGTGGGAATTTCCACGGGGGCAATATGTGAGACGGTTTTCTACAGGTTGAACAATTTTATATCCTGGAGATGCGATAGCATCTGTCTGGCTTTATTCCTTTTTCTGGCCTGGGAGTTTCTCCCTTTCCACGCTATACTGTCCAGGTTCCTTATGTTCCTTAAAATGGTCTTATTTAAGGATTTGCCTCCATCCTCCTGTCTCAGCCATCCAGGTCACTGCTCTAACCTCCCATTAGACCTGAGAATCTGGGGGCAGAGACCTCATGATTTAACACTGTGTTCCTAAAGCTGGGCATATCATGATCTTCTTGTGGGTTCTGCCCTTTCCATCACCCTCATGAATCACATGGAGACCTGCACACCAACAACGGAGTTGACGCCTCACGATCCACGATTTTTTCTGCTTCAAATCCTGCAGTTGCTCAGAAGCTGGGCAGAAGTTAGGAAGCAAGGGCCAAAGCCTCCCTGGGGAGTTTTGGGGTGGTCGAGAGAGGGGGCCCAAGCAGGGTGGAGTGCTGCTGACAGGGTGCCCATCGACTCCTCTCAGATGCTAGTCACTGAGCGCGATCTGTGGTGAGGTGGGAGTGGTGGTGATGAAGGAGAAGGGGTGATGCCAAGGAACTTCACACGGTTGATTTCAATAACAAAACAGCTTTGTAAGTTTGTCATAGCTTCTCTTCTATGGAGCAGGTGTCTTTTATTTCATGGCTATGGTCATCGTTAGCAGTGATTTTCAGTTCAATTCAGTTCAGTCGCTCAGTCGTGTCCGACTCTTTGCAACCCCATGAATTGCAGCACGCCAGGCCTCCCCGTCCATCACCAACTCCCGGAGTTCACTCAGACTCATGTCCATCGAGTTGGTAATGCCATCCAGCCATCTCATCCTCTGTCATCCCCTTCTCCTCCTGCCCTCAATCCCTCCCAGCATCAGAGTCTTTTCCAGTGAGTCACTTCTTTACATGAGGTGGCCAAAATACTGGAGTTTCAGCTTTAGCATCAGTCCTTCCAAAGAACACCCAGGACTGATCTCCTTTAGAATGGACTGGTTGGATCTCCTTGCAGTCCAACAGACTCTCAAGAGTCTTCTCCAACACCACTGTTCAAAAGCATTAATTCTTTGGCGCTCAGCTTTCTTCACAGTCCAACCCTCACATCCATTCATGACCACTGGAAAAACCATAGCCTTGACTAGATGGACCTTTGTTGGCAAAGTAACGTCTCTGCTTTTGAATAACTTTCCTTCCAAAGAGTAAGCGTCTTTTAATTTCATGGCTGCAGTCACCATCTGCAGTGATTTTAGAGCCCCCCAAAATAAAGTCTGTCCATGAAGTGATGGGACCAGATGTCATGACTTTAGTTTTTTGAATGTTGAGTTTTAAGCCAGCTTTTTCACTTTCCTCTTTCACCTTCATCAAGAGGCTCTTTAATTCCTCTTTGCTTTGTGCCATTAGAGTGGTGTCATCTGCATATCTGAGGTTATTGATATTTCTCCTGGCAATCTTGATTCCAGTTTGTGAGTCATTAGGCTAACATTTCGCATGAAGTACTCTTTATATAAGCTAAATAAGCAGGATGACCATATACAGCCTTGACGTACTCCTTTCCCAATTTGGAACCAGTATGTTGTTCCATGTCCGGTTCTAACTGTTGTTTGTTGACATGCATACAGATTTCTCAAGAGGTAGGTAAGGTGGTCTGGTATTCCCATCTCTCTAAGAATTTTGCAGTCTGTTATGATCCATTCAGTCAAAGGCTTTAGCGTAGTCAATGAAGCAGAAGTAGATGTTTGTTTTTGGAAATTCCCTTACTTTTTCTGTGATCCAATGGATGTTGACAATTTGATCTCTGTTTCTCTGCCTTTTCTAAAACCAGCTCGTACATATGGATGTTCTTGGTTCATGAACTGTTGAAACCCAGCTTGAAGGATTTGAACATTGTCTTGCTAACATGTGAAATGAGTGCAATTGTGCAGTAGTTTGAACATTCTTTGGCTTTGCCCGTCTTTGGGACTGGAATGAAAACTGACCTTTTCCAGTCCTGTGGCCATTGCTGAGTTTTCCAAATTTGCCGGCATATTGAGTGCAGTACTTTTACAGCATCATCTTTTAGGATTATAAACAGGTGTAATTCCATCACCTTCACTAGCTTTGTTCATAGTAATGCTTCCTAAGGCCCACTTGACTTCACACTCCAAGATATCTGGCTCTAGGTGAGTGATCACACCATTGTGGTTAGCCGGGTCATAAGACCTTTTTTTTAGACAGCTCTTCTGTGTATTCTTCCCATCTCTTCTTAATCTCTTCTGCTTTTGTTAGGTCCTTTCTGTTTCTGTCCTTAATTGTGCCCATCTTTGCAAGAAGTGTTCCCTTGGTATCTCTCATTTTCTTGAGATCTCTAGTCTTTCCCATCATATTGTTTTCTTCTATTTCTTTGCATTGTTCACTTAAGGCTTTCTTATTCCTTAGTATTCTTATGAACTCTGCACTCAGTTGGGTATATCTTTCCCTTTCTGCTTTGCCTTTTACTTCTTGATTAATTAATTATGAGATTGTGGCCTACAATTTTCTGACCATGTTTTGGTATCAGGGTTATGTTGGCCTCAAAATGTAGTAAAAGTATGATTTTAAAATTAAAAAAATTGCTTTTATAAAACCAAACAAACTCTACCCTCTAGTGGCCATACTATTCTATTCGCCCTTTCAGCACAACTCAAAGGAGATACCTGTACTCACTGTCATTAACTTTTCTCCTTTCATTATGAAATCTGCTTCACACAGTTTCTCACCCTATTACACAACAGAAACTGCCTTTTCATTTGATCCATAAGTTATTAAAATCAGTTAATTTTCAGTTTCCATCCTAACATGACTTACCAGCAACATTTAAGACAGATCCCACCCTCTGGAACTATTTAGGGATCCCACCCTCTGGAAATATTTAGCTCCTGGGATCCTACTTGATTTCCTCCTACCTTATTGGCTTTTCCTTTTTGTTCCCTTTGCTGCTTCCTCCTTTTCTCCCCAAGGGGGACCTGGCCACACTCCAGGCCTCAGTCTGTCTACCTCTGTTACCTGCTCCACCTGTTGGAGCATCTCTGTCTCAACTAATAATATTTCTTCTTGTGTGATTTTTCAGGTAGAAAACCTTGAAGTCATCCTTCACATCTTCCTTTCTCTTTTAGGAAGAGAAAGGAAGCTTTCTCCACAGCCAAGCTTTTAGGAAATCTGTTAACTGTCCTTCTAAACATATCCAGAATCATTCCTCAGCTCCTCCACTTCGACCACAGCTGCCCCGCCTCCATTATTCAGGCCGAGTCCCAGCCGGCCTCCTGCTTCATCTCTGTCCCTCGACAGTCTGCTGTCAACATGGCGGCCGGAGTGATCATCTCACAGTGTGAGATAACGCCCTGTCCTTCTGCTGACAACTGCCACAGGGCTGCCTTTGCTCAGTTCAGTTCAGTTCAGTTGCTCAGTCATGTCCAACTCTCTGTGACCCCATGAATCGTAGCACGCCAGGCCTCTCTGTCCACCACCAACTCCCAGAGTTCATTCAGACTCGCATCCATCGAGTCCGTGATGCCATCCAGTCATCTCATCCTCCGTCATCCCCTTCTCCTCCTGCCCCCAATCCCTCCCAGCATCAGAGTCTTTCCCAATGAGTCAACTCTGCATGAGGTGGCCAAAGTACTGGAGTTTCAGCTTTAGCATCATTCCTTCCAAAGAACTCCCAGGGCTGATCTCCTTCAGAATGGATTGGTTGGATCTCCTTGCAGTCCAAGGGACTCTCAAGAGCCTTCCCCAACACCACAGCTCAAAACCATCAATTCTTCGGCACTCAGCTTTTCTTCGCAGTCCAACTCTCACATCCATACATGACCACAGGAAAAACCATAGCCTTCACTAGACGGACCTTTGTTGGCAAAGCAATGTCTCTGCTTTTCAATATGCTATCTAGGTTGGTCATAACTTTTCTTCCAAGGAGTAAGTGTCTTTTAATTTCATGGCTGCAATCATCATCCACAATGATTTTGGAGTCCCCAAAAATAAAGTCTGACACTGTTTCCCCACCTATTTCCCATGAAGTGATGGGACCAGATGCCATGATCTTAAGAGGAAAGCAAAGCCTTATGGGGGCTGATGAGGCTGTGCTCTCTGTGACTCACCCATTACCTCTCTGTCCTTATCTCCCACTTTGCTTCTCTTCCTCCCACCAGAGTGAATTCCTCAAATACAAAAGGCAGAGCTCTTCCCGAGTCCCAGAGGTCGGCCTGGCCCACTCCCCTCTCCTTCATTCTTTGCTAAAATGTCTCCTCCTCAGTGTGGTCTACTATGACTGTCTTGTTGAAACATTCAACTCCTCTCCCAGCGCCTCAAATTCACCTTACATTGCTCTGTCGGCTTTCATTGCACCATCATGTCCTAATGGATGATATAATTTCATTATCGACTACTTTAAAAAAAAAAGGTTTTCCCACTAGAATATAAGAAGCACTGTGAGGCAGCAATTTTCTTTCTTCCTTTCCTACCTCTCCCCTCCTTCTTTCCTCTCTCTCTCTCTACCTTCCTTCCTTCCTTTTATATTCCTAACACTTACAGTAGTGCCTTACATATAATAGCTGGTGAAGAAACTGCTATTGCATGAATGCATAAATGAACAGTAAATGAACGGTTAGTACTCATTAGGTACTGCATCAGTGGCTTTGAAGTGAAGTGAAGTCACTCAGTCGTGTCCGACTCTTTGTGACCCTGTGGACTGTAGCCCACCAGGCTCCTCTGTCCATGGGATTCTCCAGGCAAGAATACTAGAGTGGGTTGCCATTTCCTTCTCCAGGGGATCTTCCCAACCCAGGGATCAAACCTGAGTCTCCCACATTGCAGGCAGACGCTTTAACCACTGAACTACCAGGGAAGCCTTAAATACTTTATTTCTGCTCACAATAAGGCTGAGACATATTATCATCCCCAGTTTACAGATAAGGAAATTAGTGTCCTAAGTGATAAACTTGATAAAGCTCACAAAGTTTTAGAGCCTTTCCACCTAGACAACTGGGCTTCCCAGGTGGTACTAGTAGTAAAGAACCTGCCTGTCAATGCAGGTAGATGCTGGAGACAAGGGTTTGATCCCTGGATGGGGAAGATTCCCTGGAGGTGGGCATGGCAACCCACTCCAGTATTCTTGCCTGGAGACTCCATGGACAGAGAAGCCTGGCTGGTGGGCTATGGTCCATAGGGTTGCAAAAAGTTGGACACGACTGAAGGGACTTTGCACACTTGCACCTAGAAAACTGCTGAGGAGATGATATTAGGTAGAGCAGTCAGGGTAGGGAGGATGTGGCCTGGGCACAGCAGCAGAAGTCCTCAGCATAACCACGGCCAGGGTTGCTTGTAACTGGAAATACATAGTTGTTCTCTTCAAATGACTCAGTCATTTTTGTCTTCAAAATACAACCCAGTGTTAACTTTCCTGGAAATCTTTCCTCGATTCTCCCAAGAGATTAATTCAGCAGGCCCCTTGTGGTCTACACTGGAGAAATGACTGACCTTAGTCTAAGAAGGAAGAAGAGGCAAACGAGATTTATTGTGCACTTAATAGGTGGTGGCTACTTCAAATAATCTGATTTCCATTATCCTATAGGATAAAAGCCTGAGACTCTGAGACTTAGAAAGTTTAAATAACTTGATCAAGATCACAAGGTTAGTAAAAGGTGAAGCTAGGACTGGATCCTAGGTCTGCCTGATTTCTAAGTTAGTACTTTTTTTTTTTTTTAACCTTCCATACCAACCTCAGAAACTATCAACTCTAATCATGCTATTTCCCTGTGTGATACTATGATTTATTATAAGAAATACACATTTGGTCTCTGTTCCTGTTTCTGGTTCAGAGCTCCTAAAACCCCTGGAATTTTCCAAAGTGATGACAGGAAGACAAAAGTGTCTTTTCATGTGTTAAGGACTCCACTAGAGATGGAGGCTGGTTGCAGGGAGAACCAATCGTGTAAGAACATTCAGTCTTCCCTTCTCCTCTCTCCCCGCTCCTCCCCACCCTCTACCAGCCCAAGACCTTATGGGAGAACAGGAGCTGGAAACTGAGTTCAGTCACCTATGGGCAAAGATTTAATCAATTATGCGTATGAATGAGGCCTCCATGAAATGAGGAGAGAGTATGGAGGGCTTCTGGGTTGTTGAACACGTGGGGATGTGGGGAGTGTCATGCCTGGAGAGGGCATGGAAACTCTGCGCTTTCCCCCATGCCCTGTCCTGTGCATCTCGTCCATCAGGCTTTTCTTGAGTTATACCATTTTATAACAAACTGGTGAGCTCGTAAGTAAAATGTTTCTCTGACTTCCATGCACTACTCTAGCAAATTAATTGAGCTCAAGGAAGAGGTTGTTGGAAATGTCAACAAATAGGTGACCCACCAGCTGGTCAGAAGCACAGGTGACAACCTGGGCTTGCGACTTGTTTCTGGAGTAGTGGGATGGGGTTGGGGGCAGTCTTATGGGGCTGAGCCTTTAGCCTGTGGAATCTGATGCGATCTCTAGGGTCAGAATTGAGTTTAATTAATAGGACACTTAGCCAGTCCTCCCTGGTAGCTCAGTTGGTAAAGAATCCACCTGCAGTGCAGGGGACCCCAGTTCGATTCCTGGGTTGAGAAGATCTGCTGGAGAAGGGTTAGGCTACCCACTCCAGGATTCTTGGGCTTCTCTTGTGGCTCAGCTGGTAAAGAATCTCCCCGCAATGCGGGAGACCTGGGTTGGGACGATCCCTAGAGAAGGGAACGGCTACCCACTCCAGTATTCTGGCCTGGAGAATTCCATGGACTGTATAGTCCATGGGGTTGCAAAGAGTCGGACAATTCTGAGCTGCTTTCACTTTCACTTAGCTTGTGTCAAGAAATGGCATGTTGGGGTGGGGAATACCTGCCCCCATCCATACAGATATTTGCATGGGGAAATTGGAGGCTAGAACACTCTGCTTAAGCCCTTTCCACAAGCTTCTGCTGTCTTTCATCTTCATTCCCTCTTAAGGTGTATGAGGTGCCTCCTTCCTTGCTAATCTCACCCTCTCAGAATTCCCTCTCTCTCCTTGTATCCAAATCACCTCACACACTGTGCTCTCCCTGTCTCCTGGGCCAGTGGACAGGCTGTTCTCCCATTTCATGTTTTCTTCCTTGCCCAGCCCCTTGGTCTGGCTGTCTTTTCTACATCTTTCAAGGCCAGTGTGAGATACCATTTCTTTAGAGACATACTCCTGGTCCCCTGGTCTAGGTCAGGTCCCCTGGGTGTGCTCCCCTTTGGTGGCACATTCAGAACTCAAATTTGCAAACTCTATGGCTAAAGATGGGGCCCATCATATTCATTGTGTGTGCGCGCAGGTGCTCAGTTGTGTATAACTCTTTGCAACTCCATGGACTATGGCCCACCAGACTTCTCTGTCCATGGGATTTCCCAGTAAGTATCCCGGAGTGGGTTGCCACTTCATCCTCCAGGGGATCTTTCCGACCCAGGGATTGAACCTCCTGCAGCTCCTGCATTGGCAGGCGGATTCTTTACCACTGAGCCACCTGGGAAACCTATCATATTCACCACTATATCTCTAATTCATGGTACGCTTATTCAGGGTAGGACAATATTTTTTTTTTTAACATATTTTCATTATATATTTTCTTTATATTTCCTGTCCCAACCAATAGTAGAACTGGAGGCCATGCTCCATTGGATTTGATCCTTATCTTTCCCAAAGACCAAAATGTGGATTCAATACAAAAGAACTGATCATTAATTCTTCATTGGTTAGAAGGTGTTTGTAACTGTTTCATAGAACAACACAGACTTCTCAGACAAGGTACATTGATTTGTAAATCCCTTAATCTCAGGAAGACATTTTTAATTACCGTGAGACACAATGAGCTGGAAACGGAAAATCACCATTAGAAATATTATTCACGGTCCACAGACATTGGCAGAGCCCACATCCTGTCCTTGCTTGAATCGCTTGTCGGCATGCTCAGATGAGCAGAGCTAGGAGGGCGCTGCCAGCTGCCCAAACGCCAGCCCAGGCCCTTCCCAAAGGAGGCCTCTCTCCAGGAATCATTTCTTCTGTTTAAGAAACTATTATGAATCTCAAGATTTTAGATCCAAACAAATCCTCATACAGAATTCAGTAAGCCACATGATTCCTAATGGACACTTATCATTTAGCTGCTGTGTCCAGATATCCTTCTTTGGGGGCAGTCCAAGACTGGAAGGAGGTACAGTTTTGTCCCCCCTAGAAAGGTGGGGGAGCGCAGCTAGAGTAGGGTGCCCAGGCAGACATGCCTGCCGGGAACTGGGAACCACCACACTGAGGGGTAAGACACATGGAGAGAGAGTGAGAGGCTTTCAAGCACCCCCAGGAGTGTGGCCAGCCTGTCAGTGACCTGTGATAATGACCTCAAGAACAGCATCCTTAACAGACTGACCTTCAGCAGAATTTCCTTCCTGCTTCTGAGCTTGGTTCCCCAGTCTTCCTGGGGTTCAGCGAGCTATCTGTTCTTTCCCTAATAAAGTCCTTTTCCATTTAAGTCACTCAGATGTCTGTTGTCTGGAACTCTGGCTGGTAAATCCAGTATGGCACTCCCAGCAGGCACAGCCCTAGAGTAGTTAGCATCACAGGCAAGGAAGCTGGTTGTTACAGGAGACCTATGCCTGGCCCAAGTTAGAAGCCTTCACTTTCCTCCTGTATAAAATAACAAGGTCATCATCTTCCTACCTGTCCTGAAGAGATTCTACCAGAATCAAGTCAAGATAACGTCCACAGGAAGGGACTTGGACATGGAAATGGTGAGGCAAATTTAACAGTTATAAGGGCTTAGCTAGCATAATAGTTAGAGGCACAACCAAATTGGAAAGCCGTCCAAAAGCAGTCCACTTTCAGTTGAGGATCACCCCTTCCTCACAATTTGAGAGGTCTCCGCGCAGGTTCCCCTTTCTCAGGGGTCAGCTGTGCTAGAGCATTTTCAGTGTGTACGTGAATAAGGCTCAGGATCAAGTGTTGCTTCACCCCTTGAGGCTTACGTCACCAAAGCAAGGTTCTTTATCACTTAATACCTTTTTGGAAGAAGAGTGTACTTTATAAACAGATTTTTAAACAAACATTATGATAGTATTTGGGCTTCCCAGGTGGAACAGTGGTTAAGAATCCACCTGCAATGCAGGAGACTTGGTCTCAATCCCTGGGATGGGAAGACTCCTCTGGAGGAGGAAATGGTAACACGCTCCAGTATTCTTTTTGTTTTGTGCTTTCTTTTTTAATTAAGGATAATTTATAATAAGATGTTCCTGCCATACATGAACATGGATTAGCCATAGGAATACACTGTCCCCTTCCTCGTGAGCCTGCCTGCCCTCACCCCATCCCATCCCTCAAGGTTGTCACAGAGTCCTGGTGTGAGTTCCCTGAGTCACACAGCGCACTCTCGCTGGCTGTCTAATTACATGTTAGTGTTTATGCCATCAGGCTACTCTCTCAATTCGTCCCACCCTCTCCTTCCTACTCTCCGGTGGCCACAAGTCTCTTCTCTATGTCTGCATCTCTACTGTTGCTCCTGCTACTGCTGCTAAGTTGCTTCGGTTGTGTCCAACTCTTTGCAACCCCATAGACGGCAGCCCACCAGGCTCCCCTGTCCCTGGGATTCTCCAGGCAAGAGTACTGGAGTGGGGTGCCATTGCCTTCTCTAGCACCTCCATTGCTGCCCTGCAAATAAGTTTATCAGTACCACCTTTCTAGATTCCATATATATGCATTGATATATGATATTTAAGTTTCTTTTTCTGACTTACTTCCCCATGTATAATAGGGTCTAAGTTCATCCGCCTCATTTGCACTAACTTAGATGGTTTCCTTTTTATGTCTGAATAATATTCCATTGTGTATATGTATTATAGCCTCTTTATCCATTCATCTATCAATGGACATCTAGGTTGCTTCCAGGTCCTGGCTATTGTAAATAGTGCTGCAATGAACACTGGAGTACGTGTGTCTTTTTCAGTTATGGCTTTCTCAGGGTGTATGCCCAGTAGAGGGATTGCTGGGTCATATGGTAGTTTTATTCCTAGTTTTTAAAGGAATCTCCATACTGTTTTCCATAGTGGTTGTATCAATTTATATTCCCATCAACAGTGAAAAAGGGTTTTCTTTTCGCCACATCCTCTCTAGCATTTATTGTTTGCAGATTTTTTGATGATGGTCCTTCTGAACAATGTGAGGTGATATCTCTTTGTAGTTTTGATTTGCGTTTCTCTAATAATGAGCAAGGTGGACAGGGAGGTGTGGCATGCTGCAGTTCATGGGGTTGCAAAGAGTCGGACGCAACTGAACTGAATAATGAGTGATGTTGAGCGTCTTTTCATGTGTTTATTAGCCATCTGTACGTCTTCTTTGGAGAAATGTCTGTTTAGGTCTTTTGCCCACTTTTTGATTGGGTTGTTTGGTTTTCTGATATTGAGTTGCATAAGCCGCTTGTATATTTTGGAAATTAATCTTTTGTCAGTTGTTTTATTTGCTATTATTTTCTCCCATCCCGAGTGTTTTCTTTTCATCTTGTTTATAGTTTCCTTTGCTGTGCCAAAGCTTTTAAGTATAGTACTGGCACAAAAACAGAAATATAAACAAATGGAACAAGAGAAAGTCCAGAGATAAACCCATATGCCTATGGGCACCTTATCTTTGACAAAGAAGGCAAGAATATACAATGGGGCAAAGATAGGTTCTTCAATAAGTGGTGCTTGGAAAACTGGACAGCTACATATAAAAGAATGAAATTAGAACACTTCCTAACACCATACACAAAGACAAATTCAAAATGGATTAAAGACCTAAATCTAAGTCCAGAAACTATAAAACTCTTAGAGGAAAACATAGGCAGAACACTCTATGATATTAATCATAGCAAGATCCTCTGTGTCCCACTTCCTAGAGTAATGGAAGCAAAACCAAAAATAAACAGGTGAGACCACTTCAGTATTCTTGCCTAAAAAGTCCCATTGACAGAGGAGCCTGGTGGGTTATATAGTCCATGGGGTTGTAGAGGTGGATATGACTGAGCATGCGTGTGTGCTGATCTCTGAGAGTTCCTGTAAGTCAATTAGGAAAGAATATGTCTGTTTTGGAAAATACATTCCATTGCCAGAGAGCTAACAGTTTTAAGATATTCTGAGCCTTCAGGAAAGAAGGGGTTCTTGAGGCCAGGGTTTCAGATGAATACAATGAGCCCTCCGAGTCCCGGCTGCCTTCACAGAAGTGGGCAAGGATGAGTCACTAATTCATCTGGTAACTTTTGCCCAGTACCTGTGCTCTGTGTTAATCAGTGAACAGATGCTAACACACAGTCCCTGCCTCAGGGAAGCTTCAGAGGCTTTAGAGATTGCTTTCAGTTTCCTCAACTTTAGAATCTATGTGTATAGTGGCTTCCCATGGTAGCTTGTATTTCTCCTTGTAAATAGCTTATTATTTCAGGCATTTATGTTTTTCTCTCTAACTGGACTTAGAGGGCAGGCAGCCTCAGACATAAGCAAATTGCCAAGTTCAATTTTTTCTTTAAAGGCTAGCACTGCTGAAAGAGCATAGCTTTGGTATCAGAAGCAATGGTCTTTCAAATGACACCTTTGAATGACCATCTTTATGATTCTGGGCAAATAATTGAATTTCTGCAAGCCTTCAACCTGAATTAGGATGTCAGTGTTATTAGGATTCAGTGAAATGATAATGTGATTTCAGCACAGATTCTCAAAAATATTAAGCGTTTTATTCCTAATTCTCCACTGTTGCTGCTTCCTCAGAGTCCTCTTTGTTGGGGAGCTTTTCTTCCAGAAGCCTTCCCACATCCCAGGGTGGGCACAGCCTTTCCTTTGTGCCCATGTGGTCCCCAGGATTTATCATTTACACTTTCTGTGTTATTTTATAAATAACCTATTTATTTGTCTGTCTCCCCTTATTCACTAAGGGCACACTCATCTAGTAGTTTCTGCTGCTTAGTAGATGCTTAGGAAATGTCTTGTGGGTTGGTTTTAGGCAAATAGATTAATAAATAATGTGAAGAATATCTGTATAAAGACTATCCCTTATCTAACGCTCCACGTGTTGCCTCTAATTTCTCCTGCTGTTTGTGGGGGCTCTTTCTTAATGGAGGGGAATAATTCCTTCATCTTTGATTTTTGGTTTGCACTCTCCCCACCCTACCCCCTGAGCTCTATAATTAACATTTTAACATGAAAATGTTACTTATCCCAAATAAAACACCTGCATGAGTTTTTCTGGAGATCAATTTAAGGCAGAATTTCTAAAAGTATGTCCAGTTTGATAGTAACTCATATTCTAGTGGCAGGGGCAGGGGGATATTCTGTAGTTAAGTAAGGTTAGAAAATGCTTTAATAGCATTTCTTTATATGTTATAAAGAACTTCTTAGATCCTTATTTGATCACAAACCTTTTTTCCTTTTTCATCTAGTGTTTCACAGATCTAGTATTAGGTAGAACACATATGTAGAAATATCACTTTGTTAAAAGCTGAAATTGGTATCACTGGGCTGAATTTCAGACTGTGAAGGCTGCTTTTAGCTGAGTCCTTCAGTAGCTGTCTTGTGGGTTATCCGAGGTCCAGTTTTACACGGTTCCCAATGTACTGTTTTTGCAGCATGTTTACAGGTAGTGATGTGTGTGTGTGTGTGTGTGTGTGTGTGTGTGTGTGTGTAATAGGTGGTGGGGTAGGGGTCCACAGGCAGCAGGAGGAAATAAACTGCGGGTGGCAGATGTTTCCTTTCTTTTCTAATCCTATGTTGTCATGAAGACATCTGGTTTTGACTGAACTTTTCTCAAACGTTGAGCTAACTAATGCGTGTTTCTTATGGAAATATTTTTCTTAAGCTATGTTAATGAACTATGTATTTGCTTGGAAATCTGCCTTTTTTCAAGATTCATGGCAATTGTTTATGGCCAGGGATGACTCACCCCGTGCCAATGCTATTCAAAATGCATGTATGGGAGAGGGGCCTGGTGCAGCTCTTTCATTTTCGAGGGCTTTCTTTTCTCTGATTCAGCTGAATTCAGTTGCTCAGTCATGTCTGACTATTTGCAACCCCACGGACTGCAGCATGCCAGGCCCCCTGTCCATCTGATTAGCAGCTTGTTAACAGGTATATAACTCCTTGCTAAAAACTAGCAAGGGGGCACTCTTTCTGTCCCCTTCTGATGTCTGTGTCAGAAGCTTTCTCTATTCCTTTTATACTTTAATAAAACTTTGCTGCACAAAGTTCTGAATGGTCAAGGCTCATCTCTGGTCCTGAATTGAAATCCTCTCCTCTGGAGGTAACCAATCCCTGTGTAGCACATGGCTCACAGCTGCAACCTTTCACACACACACACACACATGTATAAAACCAAACTAATCACATGGATCAGAACCTTGTCTAACTCAATGAAACTATGAGCCATGCCATGTAGGGCCACCCAAGATGGATGGGTCATGGTGGAGAGTACTGACAAAACATGGTCCACTGGAGAAGGGAATAGCACTTCAGTATTCCTGCCTTGAGAACCCCATGAACAGTATGAAAAGGCAAAAAGGACACTAAAAGATGAACTCTCCAGTTTGGTAGGTGCCCAGTATGCTACTGAGGAAGAGTGGAAAATGGCTCCAGAAAGAATGAAGAGACAGAGCCAAAGTGAAAATAACACCCGGTTGTGGATATGACTGGTGATGGAAGGAAAGTCTAATGCTGGAAAGAGCAATATTGCATAGGAACCTGGAATGTTAGGTCCATGAATCAAGGTAAATTAGAAGTGGTCAAACAGGAGATGGCAAGAGTAAACACTAAAATTTTAGGAATCAGTGAACTAAAATAGACTGGAATGGGTGAATTTAATTCAGATGACCATTATATCTACTACTGTGGGCAAAAGTCCCTTAGGAGAAGTGGAGTAGCCATCATAGGCAACAAAACAGTCCAAAATGCAGTACTTGGATGCAATCTCATAAACAACAGAATGATCTCTGTTCGTTTCCAAGGCAAACCATTCAATATCACAGTAATTCAAGTCTATGCTCTAACCACTAATGATGAAGAAGCTGAAGTTGAATGGTTCTCTGAAGACCTACAATACCTTCTAGAATTAACACTAAAAGAAGATGTCCTTTTCATTATAGGGGATTGGAATGCAAAAGTAGGAAGTTAAGAGATACCTGGAGTGACAGGCAAGTTTGGTCTTGAGTACAAAATGAAGCAGGGCAAAGGCTAACAGAGTTTTGCCAAGGGAACGCACTGGTCATAGCAAACACCCTCTTCCAACAACACAAGAAATGACTACACATGGACATCTCCAGATGGTCAACACTGAAATCAGATTGATTATATTCTTTGCACCTAAAGATGGAGAAGTTCTATTTAGTTAGCAAAACAAGACCAGGAGCTGACTGTGGTTCAAAACAGGAACTTCAGACTGAAATTGAAGAAAGTAGGGAAAACCACTACACCATTCAGGTATGAACTACATCAAATTCCTTACAATTATACAGTGAAAGTGAGAAATAGATTCAAAGGATTAGATCTGATAATTGATTATATTCTTTGCACCTAAAGATGGAGAAGTTCTATTTAGTTAGCAAAACAAGACCAGGAGCTGACTGTGGTTCAAAACAGGAACTTCAGACTGAAATTGAAGAAAGTAGGGAAAACCACTACACCATTCAGGTATGAACTACATCAAATTCCTTACAATTATACAGTGAAAGTGAGAAATAGATTCAAAGGATTAGATCTGATATAGAGAGTGCCTGAAGAACTATGGACAGAGGTTTGTGACTTAGTACAGGAGGCAGTGATCAAAACCTTACCCAAGAAAAGAAAGGCAGAAAGGCAAAATGGTTGTCTGAGGCGGCCTTATAAATAGCTGGGAAAAGAAGAAAAGCAAAAGGCAAAGGAGAAAAGGAAAGATATATCCATCTGAATGCAGGGTTCCAAAGAATAGCAAGGAGAGATAAGAAAGACTTCTTAAGTGATCAATGCAAAGAAATAGAGGAAAACAATAGAATGGGAAAGACTAGAGATCTCTTCAAGAAAATTAGAGATACCAAGGGAACATTTCAGGCAAAGATGGGCACAAAAAAGGACAGAAATGGTATAGACCTAACAGAAGCAGAAGATATTAAGAGGTGGCAAGAATACACAGAAGAACTGCACAAACAGAACTTAATGACTCAGAAAATCACAGTGGTGTGATCACTCACCCAGAGCCAGACGTCCTGAAATGCTAAGTGGGCCTTGGGAAGCATCATTATGAATAAGCTAGTAGAGGTGATGGAATTCCAGCTGAGCTATTTGAAATCCTAAAAGATGATGCTGTAAAAGTGCTGCACTCAATATGTCAGCAAATTTGGAAAACTCAGCAGTGGCCACAGGACTGGAAAAGGTCAGTTTTCATTACAATCCCAAAGAAGGGCAATGCCAAAGAAAGTTCAAATTATTGCAAAATTGTACTCATTTCACATGCTAGCAAGACTATGCTTAAAATACTTAAAGCTAGGCTTCAGCTATACGTGAACCAGGAATGTCCAGATGTTCAAGCTGGATTTAGAACAGGAAGAGGAACCAGAGATCAAATTGTCAGCCTCCATTGGATCACAGAAAAAGCAACAGAATTACAGGAAAACATCTGCTTTGACTAGAAAGTTCAAATTATTGCAAAATTGTACTCATTTCACATGCTAGCAAGACTATGCTTAAAATACTTAAAGCTAGGCTTCAGCTATACGTGAACCAGGAATGTCCAGATGTTCAAGCTGGATTTAGAACAGGAAGAGGAACCAGAGATCAAATTGTCAGCCTCCATTGGATCACAGAAAAAGCAACAGAATTACAGGAAAACATCTGCTTTGACTTGCCTTTGAATGTGTGGATCATGACAAACTGGAAAATTCTTACCTACCTTGTGAGAAATCTGTATGCAGGTCAAGAAGCAACAGTTAGAACCAGACATGGAACAGACTGGTTCCAAATTGGGAAAGGAATACATCAAGGCTTTAAAATGTCACCCTGCTTATTGAACTTATATGCAGAGTACATCATGAGAAATGCTGGGCTGGAAGAAGCACAAGCTAGAATCAAGACTGCCAGGAGAAATATCAATAGCCTCAGACATGCAGATGACACCATGCTTAGGGCAGAAAGTGAAGAGGAACTAAATCTTGATGCAAGTGAAAGAAGAGAGTGAAAAAGCTGGCTTAAAACTCAACATTCAAAAAGCCATGATCTTATCATGGTATCTGGTCCCATTTCATCATGGCAAATAGGGAAACAGTGGTAACAGTGAGAGACTTTATTTTTTTGGCTCCAAAAATCATCGCAGATGGTGACTGAAACCTAGAAATTAAAAGACGCTTGCTCCGTGGAAGAAAACCTAGACAGCATATTAAAAAGCAGAGACATTACTTTGCTGACAACGGTCTGTACAGTCAAAGCTATGTTCTTCCCAGTAGTCATGTGTGGATGTGGGAGGAATTGGACCATAAAGAAGACTGAACGCTGAAAAACTGATCCTTCTCAGCGGTGGTGTTGGAGAAGAGTCTTCACAGTCCCTTGGACTACAAGGAGATCCAACCAGACAATCCTAAAGGAAACTAATCCTGAGTATTCATTGGAACACCTGATGTTAAAGCTGAAACTCAATACTTTGGCCACCTGATGTGGAGAACTGACTCATCAGAAAAGACCCTGATGCTGGGAAAGATTGAAAGGCAAGAGGAAAAGGGGCCGACAGAGGACGAGATGGTTGGATAGCATCACCAACTCAATGGACCTGAGTGTGAGCAAGCTCTGGAAGTTGGTGATGGCCAGGAAGCCTAGTGGTGTAGTTCATATGGTCCCAAAGAGTCAGACACGACTGAGCAACTGAGCTTAATATCTATCTATCTATAAATATAAAATATATATAGAGAGGCAGAGAATCTGTGAGAGAGAGAGAGAGAAAGAGAGATACAAGGGCTTCCCTGGTGGCTCAGATGGTAAATAATCCTCCTGCAATGTGGTAGACCAGGGTTCGATCCCTGAGCTGGGAAGATCCCCTGGAGAAGGGAATGGCAACCCAGTCCAGTTTTTTGCCTGGAGAATTCCATGGACTGTGGAGCCTGACTAGCTATAGTACATGTGGTTGCAAAGTGTCAGACACATCTGAGTGACTAAGCACAGCACAGTACCTGTATATATATGTGTGTGTGTGTATATAGTGTGTTAATGATATTGAATAAGCAGTATTTAAGGGATGTATCAGAAGATACCTGGAGAAGGGAAAGGCTACCCACTCTGGTATTCTGGACTGGAGAATTCCATGGACTGTAGAGTCTATGGGGTAGTAAAGAGTCAGACATGACTGAGCGACTTTCACTTCACTTCAACAGAAAATAGAATGGTACTTTTGCTTTCCTACTATGCCCATAAAGTTAATGGAATTCATTCATTTGACAGGTATTACCAGCCATATTCTATGTCAGACAATAGGGATGCTTCTTAAGTGGAGTCTGGGGTAATCCATGGCTTACCTCTTTTAAGTAAAGAAGGCCTCGGGTCACT
Organism: Madoqua kirkii; assembly: GCA_006408675.1. Taxonomy (NCBI): domain Eukaryota; kingdom Metazoa; phylum Chordata; class Mammalia; order Artiodactyla; family Bovidae; genus Madoqua; species Madoqua kirkii. The sequence continues at coordinate 61,902 of SJYC01114584.1, read as the reverse complement.
CTAAGTGCCTTTGTAGAGAAAATTCAGTACATGCACAGGCCCATGGACGGAGTCCCACATCCATCAGTCTGGCCATTCCTTTTGTTATAACAAGGGAACACTTCTGCATGGATTCTGAGTAGAGAAGTGCTGTCCTGAGCGCTCTGGGGTGACCCACACTGTGGGTCCTGGGAGACCCCATCTCCCACAGTGGCAGTCATGTGGGTGATGCCATGTTGTATGTACCAAGTTGCCAAATATTTTGCATGTGACTGGAGGGAAAGCAAATGCCAGGGTGTCCAGGGTGAAATTGAGAGCAGGGAAGAGATCAATGAGGCAGGCAGGGGCCAGACCCTGTGAAACCTTGTAGGCCACGACAAGAATTTTGGATTTTATCTTAAGAACAACGGAAAGCCATTGAAAGGTTAAGAAAAGGGGGAAAATGACATGATCAGCCATGCTTTTTAAAAGGCTCACTCTTCTTAAAGTTTGGAATTTGTATGTGATGAGGGATATATGTGTGTCCAGACAGTGGGTAGGAGAAAAGGATTTCTAGGGCAGAGCTGGGCCCTGCTGAATCCCTAGGCTCTGGTGGGTGGGCTGGGGGTCAGCCTGGATGGTGGGCTCTGATGCTGAAGCAGAGGAAAAAGTCTATTCACTGGCTACAGTGCTTTTTCGGAGAAGGCAATGACACCCTACTCCAGTACCTTTGCCTGGAAAATTCCATGGATGGAGGAGCCTGGTAGGCCGCAGTTCATGGGGTGGTGAAGAGTCGGACATGACTGAACGACTTCCCTTTCACTTTTCACTTTTATGCATCGGAGAAGGAAATGGCAACCCACTGCAGTGCTCTTGCCTGGAGAATCCCAGGGATGGGGGAGCCTGGTGGGCTTCCATCAGGGGGGTCGCACAGAGTTGGGCATGACTAGCAGCAGCAGCAGCACAGTGCTTTTTATTTGGGTGGGGTGGGGCGGGGGCGGTGTCCCTGAGCAAGAGGGCTTCCCAGGTGGATCAGCAGTAAAGAATCTGTCTGCCAATGCAGGAGACACAGAAGTCGTGAGTTCAATCCCTGGGTCAAGAAGATCACCTAGAAGAGGAAATGGCAACCCACTCCACTGTTCTTGCCTAGGAAATTGCATGGACAGGGGAGCCTGGTGGGCTACAGCCCACATAGGGTCACAAAGAGTCAAGCAAGACTGAGCATGCACACACTGAGCAAGAAGTCAGAGGGTGAGATAGGTAGGTAGCATCACTGACTCAGTCGACATGAATCCGAGCACACTGTGGGAGAATGAGGTGGACAGAGGAGCCTGGCATTTTGCAGTCCTTGGGATCGCAAAGAGTCTGACATGACGCTGTGACTGAATAACAGCTGAGCAAGAAAAGTGTGGCTCTGAGTTGGGCAGGCAGACAAGTCCAGTAAGGTGGGGAGATGCCTGAGGGGCTCCAAAACTGAGAGGCAAAAGGCAGAGCCCGAAGAGTCAGTGAATCTAGACAGAGCGGGGGTCAGCGAAGACAGCAATGCCTGCAGCAGGCGCAGAGGCCTGGGGAGGCAGCCTCCTGTGGGTTCTGCACCAGAAACTGGAATTTAACTGGTCAGGATTAAAGTAAGAAGTCTTCATCTTTCCAGAAGCATCATCTACTCCACTTGGTTAGATTTCACTTATAAGTTGTTTAATAGGGCGCCCTGGTGGATACAGGACTCTGAAATTTCTGAAACCGGGATGAGAAGCAGGCGGTCAATATAGGGATGCAGAGAAGTTGCATACTTTCTGATGTCATTTTTCTTTTATTAAAGAATAGTTAATTTATAATTTTTCAAGTGTATAACAAAGTGATTTCATTATAAATATATATACATATATATGTACAAGTTTACATATATACGTTTATATATTCATATTCTTGTCCACCGTACATTATTACACAGTTCTCTGTAGCACACAATAAACCCTAGCTGTTCATTTTATAGTTAGTAGTGTAGGCACTCAGTTTACGTGTGTGCTTAGTCGTGTCCAACTCTTTTACAGCTCCATGGACTGTAGCCCGCCAGGCTCCTCTCTCCATGGGATTTTTCAGGCAAGAATACAAGAGAGGGTTGCCATTTCCTTCTCCAGGGGACCTTCTTGGCCCAGGGATCAAATCCCCTATGTCTTGTATCTCTGCTTTGGCAAGCGGATGTTTTACCACTGAGCCCCCAGGGAAGCTCATCATTTTCCCCACTATACCTCCAATCTATGGAACTATTTTGTACAGGGTAAGACAATATATTTTTCATATTTTTCTACATTTTAAAATTATTTTTCTCCATTATTTCCTCTCTTTTTTCTTCCACAACCAAAATAAATATAGTAATACTGGAGGCCAAGCTCCGTTGGATTTGATCCTTATCTTTCTCAACCAAAATGTGGATTTAATACAAAAGAACTGATCATTAATTCTTCATTTATTAGAAGGTATCTGTAGCTGATTCATAGAGCAACACAGCAGACTTCTCAAGACAAGGTACATTGGTTTGTAAATCCCTTAATCTCAGAAGACATTTTTAATTGGATTTGATCCTTATCTTTCTCAACCAAAATGTGGATTTAATACAAAAGAACTGATCATTAATTCTTCATTTATTAGAAGGTATCTGTAGCTGATTCATAGAGCAACACAGCAGACTTCTCAAGACAAGGTACATTGGTTTGTAAATCCCTTAATCTCAGGAAGACATTTTTAATTACCGTGGGACACAATGAGCTGGAAACGGAAAATCACCATTAGAAATATTATTCACAGTCCACAGACATTGGCAGAGCCCACATCCTGTCCTTGCTTGAATCGCTTGTCGGCATGCTCAGATGAGCAGAGCTAGGAGGGCGCTGCCAGCTGCCCAAACGCCAGCCCAGGCCCTTCCCAAAGGAGGCCTCTCTCCAGGAATCATTTCTTCTGTTTAAGAAACTATTATGAATCTCAAGATTTTAGATCCAAACAAATCCTCATACAGAATTCAGTGAGCCACATGATTCCTAATGGACACTTATCATTTAGCTGCTGTGTCCAGATATCCTTCTTTGGGGGCAGTCCAAGACTGGAAGGAGGTACAGTTTTGTCCCCCCTAGAAAGGTGGGGGAGCGCAGCTAGAGTAGGGTGCCCAGGCAGACATGCCTGCCGGGAACTGGGAACCACCACACTGAGGGGTAAGACACATGGAGAGAGAGTGAGAGGCTTTCAAGCACCCCCAGGAGTGTGGCCAGCCTGTCAGTGACCTGTGATAATGACCTCAAGAACAGCATCCTTAACAGACTGACCTTCAGCAGAATTTCCTTCCTGCTTCTGAGCTTGGTTCCCCAGTCTTCCTGGGGTTCAGCGAGCTATCTGTTCTTTCCCTAATAAAGTCCTTTTCCATTTAAGTCACTCAGATGTCTGTTGTCTGGAACTCTGGCTGGTAAATCCAGTTATGGCACTCCTGGCAGGCACAGCCCTAGAGTAGTTAGCATCACAGGCAAGGAAGCTGGTTGTTACAGGAGACCCATGCCTGGCATCTAACTGATCTCAAGTTGGAAACCATGGAAGTCTTCAGTTTCCTCCTGTATAAACTGCTAACATGCCCACCCTCCCACCTATCCTGAAGAGGTGCTGTGAGAATAGGATGTGATAATGTCTGCAGGAAGGAACTTGGTACATAAAAATGGTGATGCTGATACAAAGGGTATGAGGGCTCAGCTAGCAAAATAGAGCAGAGGTCCCTGAACTTTTTGGCACCAGGGACTGGTTTCGTGGAAGACAACTATTCCACGGATGGGGGAAGGGTGGTCTTGGGACGATTAGAGCATATTACATCTATTGTGCTCTTTTTTCTATTATTATTATTAGGTTGTCATAACGCAGTCATGCGAGCAGTGGGATGGGGAGTGGCTGTAAAGAACAGATCTTCGCTCAGTGCCAGCTGCTCACTCCTGTTGTACATCCTGGTTCCTAAGAGGCCAGGGACCTATACCTGTCTGTGGTCCAGGGGTTGGAGGCAAAAACAAATTGGAGCTAAAACTCAGTCTTTCAGTTGAGGGTCACCCTTCCTCTCAACTTGAGAGGTCTCTGCACAGGTTCCTCTTTATCGAGGGTCAGCTGTGATAGGGCATTTTCAACGTGTATGTGAAGAAGGCTCAGGATCAAGTGTTGCTTCACCCTTTGAGGCTTGCATCACCTAAGCAGGGCTCTTTACCACTTAATAGCTTTTTGGAAGAAGAGTACATTTTACAAACAGATTTTTAAACAAACATTATCATAGTATTTGGGCTTCCCAGGTGGTGGAGTGGTAAAGAGTCCTCTGCAATGCAGCAGACACAGGAGACCTGGGTTCTATCCTAGAATCAGAAAGATCCCCTGGAGAAGGGAAGGACTATTACTCCAGTATTCTTGTCTGGAATATTCCACAGATAGAGGAGCTTGGTTGGCTATAGTCCATAGGGTCACAAAGAGTCAGACACGACTGAGCATGCACCCATGATAGCATTTAGTATATAATAGAATGTTTATTTAATATCTGTCTGATCTACGGGAGTTCATATCAGTCAAGTAGGAAAAGAATCTGTCTAAAAGAATTAAGATATTCTGAGTCTTCAGGACAGAAGAGGTTCTTGGGGCCAAAGGGTTCAGATGAATACAACTGAGAAGAGCCCTAGGAGTCTCAGCACCTTTGGACAAGCGGGCAAGGATGAGTCTTTGATTCCTTCGGTAACTTTGCCCAGGAGCCACATTCTGTGTTGATCAGTGGGATGGAGAGATGCTAACACACAGTCCCTGCCCTCAGGGGAAGCTTCAGAGGCTCCAGATGTTGCTTTCAGTGCCCTCAACTTTAGTCTCTCTGTGTACAGTGGCTTCCTGTGGTAGCTCATATTTGTCCTTGTAAATAGCTTATTATTTCAGTCATTTATGTTTTTCTCACTAAATGGACTTAAGAGTGCAGACAGCCTCAGAGCTAAGCAAACTGCCACATTTTCTTTCTGAAGGCTTGTTGCTGTCGTTCATTGCTAAGTTGTGTCCGACTCTTTGTGATCCCATAGACTGCAGCACACAAGGCTTCCCTGTCCTTCAGTATCTCCTAGAGAGTTTGCTCAAACTTATGTCCTTTCTGAAGGCTGGCTTTAAAGAAAAGAGGATAGTGTGGAAATCAGAAGCAATGGTCATTCAAATGCCACTGTCATTATTATCTGTGTGATTTAGGGCAAATTATTGCATGTCTGCAAGCTTTCATCCTAACAGGGTTTTGTTAGGGATCAGTGAAATCATCATGTGATTTCAGCACAATACTTGGTGCTAAGCAAATAGTCAAAAATATTAAGCATTTTATTCCTAATTCTCCATACTTCCTGCTTCCCCAGAGTCGTCTTTGTTGGGGAGCTTTTCCTTCCACATGCCAGGCTGGGCTAATGACAGCTTCTCCTTTGTGCCCATGTGGTCCCCAGAATTTATCCTTTATACTTATCATGTTTTTTTTTTTTTTCATCTGGAAATAATCTGTTTATGTGTTGCTCTTCCCTCAAGAGGCTATACATTTGCTAAGGGCACACATATTTTTTTGTCTAGTAGTTTCTGTTGCTTAGTGGATACTTAGGAAATGTCTATGGATTGGTTTTTGGCAAATAGGTTAATAAACTATGTATGTATGTAAGATGTATGTAAGAACATCCCTTATCTAATGCTCCATGGGGCTCCCTCTGATTTCGCCTGTTGTTTGAGGGGGATCCTTCCCTTGTAGCTCAGCTGGTAAAGAATCTGCCTGCAATGTGGGAGACCTGGGTTCAATCCCTGGGTTGGGAAGATCTCTTGGAGAAGGGAAAGGCTACCTACTCCAGTATCCTGGCCTGGAGAATTCCACGGACTGTATAGTCCATGGGGTCTCAAAGAGTCGGACACGACTGAGCGACTTTCACTTGCACTTTCTAGATGGATGGGAGTAATTCCTCCATCTTGGATTTTTGGTTTGCACCCCACTCCATCCCCTGAGTTCTGCAAATAATACTTTAATGTGAAAATGTTACTTCTCCCAAATAAAACACCTGCATGAGTTTTTCCAGAGATTAGTTTAAGGCTGAATTTCTAAAAGTATGTCCAGTTACATAGTAATTTATATTCCAGGGGAGGAAAAGATTCTTTAGTTAAGTAAGGTTAGCATTTCTTTATTTGCTGTAGAACTTCTCAGATCTTTTACCTGATTATGAATCTTTTTTTTGTTTTTCATGGAATGTTTTACATGTAGAAATATCACTTTGCTAAAAGCTGGAATTGGTATCACTGAACTGAATTTTAAACTTTTGAAAGCTGCTAACGTTGAGTCCTTGAGTGGTTGTCCTGTGGGTTATCTGTTAGAGGTCTGATTTTACATGTTTCCCCATGTACTATTTTTGCAGCAGGTCTTCAAGTAGTGAGAGATATATATGTAGAGAGAGGGCGGGGATGGGGGGAGGTTTCTGGTGTCTCAGATGGTGAAAAATCTGCCTGCAAGGCGGGAGGCCCAGGTTTGATTCTTGGGTCGGGAAGATCCTCGGAGAAGGGAGAGGTTCCTACTCTAGTATTCTTGCCTGGAAAATTCCATGGACAGAGGATTCTGGCCGGCTACAGTCCATGGGATTGCAGAGAGTCAGACACAAGTGAGCTATTAACACTGCCATCACCATACATATATGTATATAGTGTGTTAATGATATTGAATAAGCAGTATTTAAGGGATGTACCAGAAAATAGCATGTTACTTTGGCTTTCTAACTATGCCCATAAAGTATATGGAATTTATTCATTTGACAGGTATTACCAGCCATATTCTATGTCAGACAATAGGGGTGCTTCTTAAGTGGAGTCTGGGGCAGTCCATGGCTTACCCCTTTTGGGTAATAGAAGGCTTGGGTTCACTCTACGTGCCTTTGCAGAGAAAATTCAGTACATGCACAGGCCCGTGGAGGGAGCTACACATCCATCAGTCTGGCCATTCCTTTTGTTACAACTCAGAAACACCTCACCTTGTCAGTAGAGAAGAGCTCTTCTGAGCCCTCTCGGATGCCCCGCACTGTGGGTCCTGGGAGACCCCATCTCCCACAGTGGCAGCTATGGCACTGTGGTCCTTCATCCTATGGGTGATGCCACGTTGTATCTGCCAGGTTGCTAAATATTTTGCACATGACTGAGGGAAAATAAAAGCCGGGGTGTCCAGGGTGAAACTGAGAGCAGGGAAGAGGCCAGTGAGGCAGGCAGGGGACAGACCCTGTGAAACCTTGTAGGCCACGACAAGAATTTTGGATTTTATCTCAAGAACAACAGAAAGCCATTGAAAGGTTAAGAAAAGGGGGAAAATGACATGATCAGCAATGCTTTTTGAAAGGCTCACTCTTCTTAAAGTCTGGAATTTGTATGTGATGAGGGATGTATGTGTGTCCAGACAGTGGGTAGGAGAAAAGGATTCCTAGGGCAGAGCTGGGCCCTGCTGAATCCCTAGGCTCTGGTGGGTAGGCTGGAGGTCAGCCTGGATGGTGGGCTCTGATGCTGAAGCAGAGGAAAAAGTCTATTCACTGGCTACAGTGCTCTTTATTTTAGGGAGTGTCCCTGAGCAAGAGGGCTTCCCAGGTGGATCAGCAGTAAAGAATCTGTCTGCCATTGCAGGAGACACAGAAGTCGTGAGTTCAATCCTTGGGTAGGGAAGATCACCTAGAGGAGGAAATGGCAACCCACTCCACTGTTCTTGCCTAGGAAATCGCACGGACAGAGGAGCCTGGTGGGCTACAGCCCACATAGGGTCACAAAGGGTCGGGCAAGACTGAGCACGCACACAGTGAGCAAGAAGTCAGAGGATGAGATAGGTAGGTAGCATCACTGACTCAGTCGACATGAATCCGAGCACACTCTGGGAGAACGTGGTGGACAGAGGAGCCTGGCATGCTGCAGTCCTTGGGATCGCAAAGAGTCTGACATGACGCTGTGACTGAATAACAGCTGAGCAAGAAAAGTGTGGCTCTGAGTTGGGCAGGCAGACAAGTCCAGTAAGGTGGGGAGATGCCTGAGGGGCTCCAAAACTGAGAGGCAAAAGGCAGAGCCCGAAGAGTCAGTGAATCTAGACAGAGCGGGGGTCAGCGAAGACAGCAATGCCTGCAGCAGGCGCAGAGGCCTGGGGAGGCAGCCTCCTGTGGGTTCTGCGCCAGAAACCTGAATTAACTGCTCAGGGCTAAGGTAAGAAGTCTTCATCTTTTTCAGAAACATTATCTTGTTGTACTTTTTGTTGGGGGAGGTGGAGCGGGCGGAACTCAACCAGGAAACAAGAAGACAAACCCGTCTGAGGCCAGGATAACCAGAGCTGGGACTGAGGCTTGTCTCTGAGGGAGGGCGGGGCTTTTATCCGGGGTTTGGAGACTCCTAGTGTTGAAGATGAGAGAAAGGAAGCTGAATGTTGGAGACTGCAGAATTTCTAGTTTAAGCTGTTGTGCTTTTGGAAACAAGGTGAGCGCAGCTCAGAGTTGAGAGATGGCACCTGTCCCCACCTCTGCACGGACCTCAGAACCTCTCTGGAAGGCAGATGTGCTGACAAACAGTCCGGCGAACGGAAGCCCTCAGGCACTGTCAATGAGGAAAACGTGGTTCCTCCTCGTGGCCGGGGACAGAGCTGCAGGGGAAGGGCAGGGCCCATGGGGCGGGGTCACGGACGGGATGGGGCTGGGAAGCTTCTAAGAGGACCACTTCAGGGAACCACACAAATAGTGTGAGACTTTATTTTAGTTTTATTATTTTTGTGTGAGAGGCAGGATGAGGGCTGGATTTCAGGTGTAATACTGGAAGGGACTGAGTTGTTATTTGAGGTAATAATAAAAAGATGGCATTATCAGTACCCTGGCATGGTGAAGAGTGTATATCGTGCTTGAATTCCACTTGGGTCCCTTGACAATGAGGGTTTAGCAAACAAAGCCCTTCCCTTCTGCACGGCTGTAAACATGAAGACAGGAAGGGAACCTACGCATTAGTGCAACTCCCAGGTGAGCTGTGACTCTCTTTTCACTCTTCCTAAATCCACCATGCAATTTCAATTTGAAAATTCACAACAACCTGTTCTACTTTCAGGACAAAAGCTGCCACATTTCACTTTTATTCCCAACCACGGATCTTGGAACAGTGAGTTAAATACTTCACGTCCGTCAAGAGTGAGTTTTGGAGTTGGTGGGGTCAGCTAGGTTGATTGCTTTTAGACTCCTGAGGATTGAACAAACTCAAATTGCTTGGTGAGATAGGAAAGAGCCTCTTTATAGGAGTATGCTTGTGTGTGCTCTGCTCCACATATATATATTTTTCATAACAAAGCACAGAAACAAATAATAACAGGGATTTCTGTCTTTCCCTCTGCAGAAAGAATGCCTGAGGAGGCTACTGCACTAGTTAACATGATTGCACGCTGAATGCCCTGAATTCTCCGCCACAAAAAACCTCAAGAAGATGGTTCAATTATTGGATAAGCCTTTCTCTAATAAATCCTGGAGAGATAGAAAACATAAAGGAGAAATTAGAGAGAGAGGATCACTCACAATATGTGTATGGAATGCAGCCTGAGGAGATATTTCCTTCAGCATCTTAACTACTTTAGTCCTGTAGTTCTGGCAGGGAGGAGGATGCAAGCGTAGGATAAATTCCTGCAATGGAGCTTGGGAATCCTCGGTCTTCAGGTAGCAAAGCGTTTAGACAATGTATGGACACTAGATGGCGCCCATAATCTTAAAACATAGTCAACAGCTAGTTATTTTTTTCTTTATAGGCACCCGCTGGCGCTAATGGTTAAGAATCTACCTGCCAATGCAGGAGATGTGAGAGCCCTGGGTTCAGCCCCTGAGTGGGGAAGATCCCCTGGAGGAGGGCATGGCAACCCACTCCAGTATCCTTGCCTGGAGAATCCCATGGACGGAGGAGCCTGGCAGGCTACAGTCTATGGGATTGCAACGAGTTAGACATGACTGAAGTGACTTAGCATGCACATATGACTGACTACCTTGTCACAAAATAGTCGATTATTGAAACTATATACATATCTGCTCAAACATTTCCCATTACTGATACCCTGTGAGGTGCTCCTTAAGTAATGGTTTGGTGGTCAAATACATTTGGGAAAAAGCAATTTCTTTTATTGGTCTCTAAGGAGGTTCCCCTCCAGTACTCTTGCCTGGAAAATCCCATGGATGGAGGAGCCTGGTGGGCTATAGTCCATGGGGTCACTAAGAGTCGGATACAACTGAGTGACTTCACTTTCACACATTGGAGAAGGAAATGGCAACCCACTGCAGTGTTTGTGCCTGGAGAATCCCAGGGATGAGGGAGCATGGTGGGCTGTCATCTATGGGATTGTACAGAGTCAAACACGACTGAAGCGACTTAGCAGAAGCAGCAGCAGCAGCAGCATCCATTCTAACACCTGATCCCAAAAAAGGAATTACTCAAACTATCGAAAAGAGGCTTTCTTCAGATATGGTTATCTGACACACAAAAAATATTACACATATTCTTGGCTTTCCCTGCTGGCTCAGATGGTAAAGAATCCACCTGCAATGAGGGAGACCTGGGTTTGATCCCTGGGTTGGGAAGATCCCCTGGAGAAGGGCATGGCAACCCACTCCAGTATTCTTGCCTGGAGAATCCCATGGACGGATTGCAAAGAGTTGGACACAACTGAGCAACTGAACTGAACTGAAAAGATCCCTGGGTTGGGAAGATCCCCTGGAGGAGGGCATGACTACCCACTCCAGTACTCTTGCCTGGAGAATCGCCATGGACAGAGGAGCCTGGCAGGCTACAGTCCATAGAGTCACAGAGTCAGACATGACTGAGAGCCTTTCGCTATACTATGTGGCACATATGCTTAAGGTACAGTGGTTGGTAGTGATAGTGTGAAGGACTTACAGTGTGACATGCTCTGGTCTAAGTGCTTTCTTTCTTCCCTTTCCTCAGTATGCCACCCCTCTCTCCCTGTGTGTGCTCACACACATTAGATACACTGATACACAGTTGGCCTTGGATTTGCAGTTGGTTGAATTGTTGTTTCGTTGCTCAGTTGTGTCCGATTCTTTGTGACCCCATGATTCTCTGTCATGGGATTTCCCAGGCAAGAATCCTGGAGCTGGTTGCCATTTCCTTCTCCAGGAGATCTTCCTGACCCAGGGAACAAACCCCTGCCTCCTGCATTGGCAGGTGGATTCTTTCCCAGTGAGCCTCAAGGGAAGCCCAGTTGGTTGAATGCATGGGTGCAAAACTCGCTGATGCAGAGGGCCCACTGTATTCAATGCACTATGCCATTTTTACAAGGGGCTTGAGTTTAGCAGATTTTGCTGTTGACAGGTTGTCCTGGAACAAATGCTCCGTGGATATGGAAGACAGCTGTATCTGCTTTGGGCAGTGAGCATTTTGAGATCTATTATTCTCACTCATCTTTGAGATTTCAGTTCCTGGGACGGAACCCGACACATAGTAAGCCATTAATAAAACAAATTGTCTTCAAAGATTCTGCAGTCTGTGTGGGAGAATAATTCAGGAAAATAGGAATGGATATTACATCTCTGATTAGCAGGTAGTTGTCTATTATACAAGTTCCTTCTCGATGAAAATCAGTTGAGAGCAGAGATCTACCCTTCGGCTCTCTTCCCTGGCGATGCTATTTCTCCTCTCTAAACTTACTATGTTATTTTTAGCATGACTTATTTGCAAATAAATCTTACATGACTTAGAAATCTATGCATTGAATTTTTATTTAGAGTTTTTGTTCTTTTGTTTTCCAGGAAGGTATAGCTTGTCTTTATATATCCAGTGGAAGCTGTAGGTGCAAAATATTATCCTCCATATTCCATTGCTAATAATTCTGTCACTTTTCTTTCCATATTGTAATAATGTGTAAGTTTCCCAAGCCTGTTTATTTCTTCCTTGTAGCGTTAAACAATGAAATTCCAATACTGAGCCTTTAGCCAATTTTTAGCCACAGTTTCTATAAATTTTCACAAGCTGAAAAGAATTCCTTTTCCTTTCCAACTGTAAATGAATGATATTTTCATTGTTGAACTATTTTTGCAAATGTTTTACATAAAAAAGAATATGATATTAAAACTTTAGACATTGCTGTTATGTACTATGAATTGCAGTCTCTAAGAAGACTATAATTCTGATTTGTTGCCATGCTTACTCTGTGGTCCTGGCAATAATATTTAAATGGATTCATCTACTTCTGGACGCAGAGATACTTGGGAGTTTTCTTTGTTGAGCAAGGTTATCATCTTGTTCCTTTTCCCACCACATGCCCAGAGATTAAACAAATAAAACCCATAGCTTAGGGGACTTCTTATTTAAACAGAGTTAAAAAGTCAATAATATCATCTCTGTGCCTCAGTTTATTCACACTTCAAATGAACATAATAAGGCATAGAGTTGTTATAAGATTATGTTACCTACCCCTGTGACCGACTCAAAAGCTCCATGTAAATATTAGTTCCTTACAGTTTTGTTGCGGGCCTCCCTGCTAGCTCATCTGGTAAAGAATCTGCCTGCAATGCAGAAGACCCCAGTTCGATTCCTGGGTTGGGAAGATCCCCTGGAGAAGGGATAGGCTACATGCTCCAGTAATCTTGGGCTTCCCTGGTGGCTCAGCTAGTAAAGAATCGGCCTGCAATGCAGGAGACCTGGATTTGGTCCTGGATTGGGAAGATCCTCTGGAGAAGGGAATGGCTACCCACTTCAGTATTCTGGCCTGGAGAATTCCATGGACTGTATAGTCCATGGGGCCACAAAGAGTTGGACATGACTGAGCAACTTTCACTCACTCACTATGGTTCTGTATACTTCTAAATGTGCTGTGCACACCAAGCAGTGTGTACAAAGAAGCTTGTATACACTGAGATCATTGTCAAGGTTTCAAAGAGAGATTGTGCCGTGAGGAGAAAGAACACTGATTTGGTGTCAAGGGAGTTGCTTTTGAGTCCCACATCAGAGTCAGGAGCTGTGGAGCTATGGACAAATCGTTTAGCCATTCTGAATCCTCTTTCCCTGATGTGGAAATTGAGAGAAATAATAACATTGATCCCTAGAATCAATGCATGTGAAAGTGCTTTGTGTCTGGGAAAGCGCTTTGACAATGGGAACGCTGACTGTGCTGAAATGACAGAGTGGTCCCCCAGTCTACAGATTTTCAGCCAGGATGAGGAAGATATGTAAGTATGTCCTAGAAAGAACTTCAGAGTCAGTCTCCCAGGCTCTAGTGACTTTTCAAGGCATCACTATTTTTATTTAATACTTTTTCATCAATAAACAGTTTTTGAGAGATGGCTAGGTACCAGGTACTGTGCTAAATGTTGAGGATACAAAGTCATAAAAGATACAGAGTTTGCTTTCAGAGAGCTTTTGGTAACTTAGTAGAGAAAGATAAACATGTAAATAAACATGGACAATGAGGTTTAAGAGCTTATTAGAATTTTAAAGTTGTATCTTGTCTAAACTTTTAAAAAAAATTTTAACTGGAGGATAATTACTATGCAATGCTGTGTTGCTTTCTGCCGTACATCATCAACATGAATCAACCAAGGGCACACAAATGTCCCATCTCTCTGGAACCTCCCCCACACCCCATCCTAGCCCTCTGGATTGCTACAGAGTGCCTGGTTGAGCTCCCTGCCTCATATAGAAAATTCCCACTGGCTATCTGTTTTACGTGTGGTGATACATATGTTTCAGTGCTACCGTCTCAATTCATCCCACCTTCTGCTTCCCTGCTGTGTCCATAAGTCTGTTCTTTCTCTCTGTGTCTCTGTTCCTGCCTTGCAAATAGGTTCATCAGTACCAGTTTTCTATATTCCATATATATGCATTAGAAAAGTATATATTTGTCTTTCTCTTTTTGACTTCACTCTGTATAACAGGCTTTAGGTTCATCCACCTCCCTAGAATTGACTCAAATTTATTCTTTTTAATGGCTGGGCTTCCTGCTTCCCTCATAGCTGTCAGTAAAGAATCTGCCTGTAGCGCAAGAGACCCAGATTCGATTCCTGGGTCAGTAAGATCTCCTGGAGAAGGAAATGGCTACCCACTCTAGTATACCTGTCTGGGAAATCCAATGGACAGAGGAGTCTGGTGGGCTGTAGTCCATCAAGTTGCAAGAGTTGGAACAAGAGTTAGACAGGACTTAGTGACTAAATACCACCAATATTCCATTGTGTATAGGTACCACGGCTTCTTATCCGTTTATCTGTCAATGGACATCTGGGTTGCTTCCAGGTCCTGGCTACTGTAAATAGTGCTGCAATGAACACTGGAGTACATGTCTTTTAAAACTGGTTTTCTCAGGGTATATGCACAGTAGTGGGTTGCTGGGTCACATGGTAGATTTATTCCAAGTTTTTAAGGAATCTCTACACTCTTCACAATGGCGGCATCAATTTACATTCCCACCAACAGTGCAAGAGGGTTCCCTTTTGTCCACATCCTCTCCAGCATTTATTATTTGTAGAGTTTTTGATGATGGCCCTTCTGACCAGTGTGAGGTGACATCTCATTGTAGTTTTGATTTTACATTTCTCTAGTAATGAGTGATGCTTAATATCTTTTCATGTGTTTATCAGCTATCTATATGTCTTCTTTGGAGAAATGTTAAGTTATATCTTGTATGTCATTTAAGTACAGAAGTAGGTTGAGGGGAGAAGTTGAAGGAGTGATGATAGGTGATAGAATAAGGGCCTGGCATGGGAACTTAGCCTAATTCTTCCATACTCAATCCTTCTAGACATCTGATAGCGATGAGTGAGCAGGAATCTCTACATGTGGGAGAACCACAGACATACAAAAGGGAAGGTCTAGCATGCATACCACTGGACACTGCTCAGGTCAGCTGACTGCCTCCTATAGGTAAATCATGTGTGCAGGGTGGGGAGCTGGAGTGATGGTTAACAAATATAAGGTCACTTGGAAAATTCTAGTTATATATCACAGCTATAAAGCAAAGGTGAATTTTCCAAAAGGCACAATGAAAACCACACACTAAATGCTTTATTTAGTTACGAATCATAACCATAGTCATTAAACTGGGCTCCTTGAGTAATTCTCTGTTATTATTTGCATGATTGCCAAAACTGCAGAGTGGATGTGAACACTCACAGTGGATTTAACTACTTATCATAGAGTTTATCCCAAGGAGGTAGCTTGATGTAATAGAAAGAAGCATCAGTAGGTATTCAAAGAGAAGGAAGGGCTTGAAGAAGAGAGGAGTGGGGAAAGCAAGATGGAAGGAAGGATGGAAGGAAGGAAGGTGGGTAAGAGAAGGTAGGTGAAGGATATTAAGACTGAATATTTAAATCCAAACTCTGACTCTCTAGTCACTTTTTTTTTTTTTTTTTTTGGCCATGCTACGTGGCTTGCAAGATCTTATTTCTCTGACCAGGGACTGAGCTCATACCCACTGCAGTGGAAGCAGAATCTTAACCACTGGACCACCAGGGAAATCCCTAGTTAGGTGAACTTTGACAAGTTATTTAACCTCTCTGAACCATATTCTTTTCATCTGGATGTGCTGATTTACCTTTCACAGTGACTGTGAGAATATAATTAACTTTTATAAAGTAATTACTTTTCTAACATGGCTGGTACGTAAGTCCTTACTAACTCATTGCTAGGAATTTTTGTATTTAGGTAAATGGTGATGCGCTACCACTAAGCAACATCACCAAATTGTATGTAGCACTATTTTACATGTGATTCATTTTTTAAAATTCTTTGTATTTTGGCTATGCTGAGTTTTTGTTGCTGCGCAGGCATTGGTTGTTTGGTGACATCTGGGATCTGCTCAGAACAGGGATCGAACCCATATCTCCTGCACTGGCAGGCAGTCTCTTTACCACTGAGCCATGGAAGAAGCCCCAATATTATTCTTAAACAGTTACATGCAACCAACTGCATGCATCATGAAGATGCAGTTTTTAGAGTATAATGAAGGGTTTTGAAAGAAATTTAACATTTTGAAAAATAAGTAATACACTGAAAAAAAATCATGCTTCTCAATGTTCTGTCGGATACAAAGATGTCTCAGAAAATCTAGATGAAAACACTAGCACCTCTACCTGTATCTGAAGAAAGTAACACGCCTCAAACCTGAACACCATTTAAATTGCAACATGCACCTGAAGCCATAATGCTTTTTTCCGTATTTCCTTTGGAATGAAGGTGCTTTTGGAGTTATTACTGGAAGGGACTTTCTCTCAGATGGTGTCAGGGAATAAAGATTAAGGAGCAATACTCACAGATAGGATCTGGTCTCCTCTCTGAAGCTCCCCGCTCAGGTCTGCTGGTCCACCAGCCAGAATGAAGGAGACAAAAATACCTTCTCCGTCTTCTCCGCCCACGATGTTGAAGCCCAGGCCAGTGGAGCCTTTATGCAGGACCACCTTGCGAGGCTCCCTGCAGAAACAAGTGGAGAATCACGTCCATAGGGTGGCCCAGTCAAGATTTACAGTGCTTTTACTTACTACCTAGGAAAATGGCTTCTCCAATCATGATAAATTTGCATATCAAAAATATGCTAATATCAGGGCAGATGTCTGAATTCCTCACTGAAACCAATGCCTATATACCATGCATATTTATCCCTTAATTCCAAAACATTTCATTAAACTAGCTTTACTTCCGATTTTCCTTTGTTTATAACATCTGTTCTTGTACTGACCACTACTACAGGAGCGTTCAATAGGATGGACGTATCCAAAAAGAGGAAGAGAATTTGGGGGATGAGGGACTGAATAGGCCAAACGATGAATTATATTACATGACAGCCTGTGGGCTTGTTTTTTGTTTAATTAAAATTTACTCTGGAGGCAGTGGGGACTCACTGGAAGATTTCTGAGGCATGAATAATATTTAAATCAATTTTAGGAAGATTACAAACGGCCATATGTAGGATTGATGGAGTTGGAAGCACAGATATGATGGGAGACAGGAAAACTACTGAGGATGTTGACCAAGTAATCCAGGTTTAAGGAAGTGACAGCCTGCCAAAGAGGGATGGCAGCGATAGTGAAAAGAAAGGGCAACATGAATGAGGTAATTTGAAGGCAGGAACAGAGGTTGTTTTGGGTACTGGAGGAGGAAGGAAGAACATATAGGTACTTGCAAAAGGGGGAGAGAGTATGGGTGGAATCCAGGGTACGGGCATGAGTATGATTTTGACATGCTTAATTCTAGGTACTAGTGGGACATCCTTGTGGACATATGTGAAGCAGTTAGAGACAAAGGATAGGAATTTAGATTCTCAGAGAGGACAACAAAGGCAGATTTGAGGGTCATCAGTAAAAGAATGAGAGATCATATCTTAAGCCAACAGTTCATTGAGATTGTTTAGAGGTTGGAAAATTATGGAACACAGAATTGCAAGGGTTCTAAGAAGGCATCTAGTCGAATTGTCTCTATCAGTAGTTTCAAAAAATGTTATCTTGCAAGCCTCAGATTTGACCAAGATTTTTTTTAAAATATCACCTCCTCTTCTCTTTCAAATATCTCAGTTCCAATTGTGAAATGTTTCTCTTCTATTTTCCTAATCTTAATGATATAACAATGACAAAAAAGTCCAATATATTTTTATTTTTTAAAATTAATTTTTTATTGGAGTATCACTGCTTTACAATGTTGTATTAGTTTCTTCTGTGCAATAAAGTGAATCAGTTATACCTAAACCTATTGTTGTAGTTTAGTGGCTAAGCCATGACCAGCATTTTGTGACCCCATGGACTGCAGCATGCCAGGCTTCCCCGTCCTTCATTGTCTTCTGGAGTTTACTCCAACTCATGTCCACTGAATCAGTGATGGCATCCGGTCATCTCATCTTCTGCCACCCCCTTCTCCTCCTGCCCTCAGTCTTTCCCAGCGTCAGCGTCTTTTCCAGTGAAGCAGCTCTTTGCATCAGGTGGCTAAAGTATTGGAGCTTCAGCTTCAGCAGCAGTCCTTCCAATGAATATTCAGGGTTGAGTTCCTTTAGGATGGACTGATTTGATCTCCTTGCAGTCCAAGGGACTCTCAAGAGTCTTCTCCAACACCACTGTTCAAAAGCATCAATTCTTTAGTGCTCAGTCTTCTTTATAGTCCAACTCTCACATCCATACATGACTACTGGAAAAACCATAGCCTTGACTATACAGACCTTTGTCAGCAAAGTGACATCTCTGCTTTTTAATATGCTGTCTAGGTTTGTCATAGCTTTTCTTCCAAAGAGCAAGTGTCTTTTAATTTTGTGGCTTCAGTCACTATTTGCAGTGATTCTGGAGTCCAAGAAATTAAAGACTGTCACTATTTTCCCACTTTTTCTCCATCTATTGGCTATGAAGTGAAAGGACTGGATTCCATGGTCTTCGTTTTTTGAATGTTGAAATTTTAAGCCAACTTTTTCACTCTCCTCTTTCACCCTCATCAAGAGGATCTTTAGTTCCTCTTTGTATAAGCATATCCATTCTCTTTTAGATATCCTTCCCACTGAGGTCACCACACTTGAGTTTAGCAGATTTTGCTGTTGACAGGTTGTCCTGGAATAAATGCTCCGTGGATATGGAAGACAGCTGTATCTGCTTTGGGCAGTGAGCATTTTGAGATCTATTATTCTCACTCATCTTTGAGGTTTCAGTTCCTGGGACGGAACCCGACACATAGTAAGCCATTAATAAAACAAATTGTCTTCAAAGATTCTGCAGTCTGTGTGGGAGAATAATTCAGGAAAATAGGAATGGATATTACATCTCTGATTAGCAAGGTAGTTGTCTATTATACAAGTTCCTTCTCGATGAAAATCAGTTGAGAGCAGAGATCTACCCTTCGGCTCTCTTCCCTGGCGATGCTATTTCTCCTCTCTAAACTTACTATGTTATTTTTAGCATGACTTATTTGCAAATAAATCTTACATGACTTAGAAATCTATGCATTGAATTTTTATTTAGAGTTTTTGTTCTTTTGTTTTCCAGGAAGGTATAGCTTGTCTTTATATATCCAGTGGAAGCTGTAGGTGCAAAATATTATCCTCCATATTCCATTGCTAATAATTCTGTCACTTTTCTTTCCATATTGTAATAATGTGTAAGTTTCCCAAGCCTGTTTATTTCTTCCTTGTAGCGTTAAACAATGAAATTCCAATACTGAGCCTTTAGCCAATTTTTAGCCACAGTTTCTATAAATTTTCACAAGCTGAAAAGAATTCCTTTTCCTTTCCAACTGTAAATGAATGATATTTTCATTGTTGAACTATTTTTGCAAATGTTTTACATAAAAAAGAATATGATATTAAAACTTTAGACATTGCTGTTATGTACTATGAATTGCAGTCTCTAAGAAGACTATAATTCTGATTTGTTGCCATGCTTACTCTGTGGTCCTGGCAATAATATTTAAATGGATTCATCTACTTCTGGAAGCAGAGATACTTGGGAGTTTTCTTTGTTGAGCAAGGTTATCATCTTGTTCCTTTTCCCACCACATGCCCAGAGATTAAACAAATAAAACCCATAGCTTAGGGGACTTCTTATTTAAACAGAGTTAAAAAGTCAATAATATCATCTCTGTGCCTCAGTTTATTCACACTTCAAATGAACATAATAAGGCATAGAGTTGTTATAAGATTATGTTACCTACCCCTGTGACCGACTCAAAAGCTCCATGTAAATATTAGTTCCTTACAGTTTTGTTGCGGGCCTCCCTGCTAGCTCATCTGGTAAAGAATCTGCCTGCAATGCAGAAGACCCCAGTTCGATTCCTGGGTTGGGAAGATCCCCTGGAGAAGGGATAGGCTACATGCTCCAGTAATCTTGGGCTTCCCTGGTGGCTCAGCTAGTAAAGAATCGGCCTGCAATGCAGGAGACCTGGATTTGGTCCTGGATTGGGAAGATCCTCTGGAGAAGGGAATGGCTACCCACTTCAGTATTCTGGCCTGGAGAATTCCATGGACTGTATAGTCCATGGGGCCACAAAGAGTTGGACATGACTGAGCAACTGTCACTCACTCACTATGGTTCTGTATACTTCTAAATGTGCTGTGCACACCAAGCAGTGTGTACAAAGAAGCTTGTATACACTGAGATCATTGTCAAGGTTTCAAAGAGAGATTGTGCCGTGAGGAGAAAGAACACTGATTTGGTGTCAAGGGAGTTGCTTTTGAGTCCCACATCAGAGTCAGGAGCTGTGGAGCTATGGACAAATCGTTTAGCCATTCTGAATCCTCTTTCCCTGATGTGGAAATTGAGAGAAATAATAACATTGATCCCTAGAATCAATGCATGTGAAAGTGCTTTGTGTCTGGGAAAGCGCTTTGACAATGGGAATGCTGACTGTGCTGAAATGACAGAGTGGTCCCCCAGTCTACAGATTTTCAGCCAGGATGAGGAAGATATGTAAGTATGTCCTAGAAAGAACTTCAGAGTCAGTCTCCCAGGCTCTAGTGACTTTTCAAGGCATCACTATTTTTATTTAATACTTTTTCATCAATAAACAGTTTTTGAGAGATGGCTAGGTACCAGGTACTGTGCTAAATGTTGAGGATACAAAGTCATAAAAGATACAGAGTTTGCTTTCAGAGAGCTTTTGGTAACTTAGTAGAGAAAGATAAACATGTAAATAAACATGGACAATGAGGTTTAAGAGCTTATTAGAATTTTAAAGTTGTATCTTGTCTAAACTTTTAAAAAAAATTTTAACTGGAGGATAATTACTATGCAATGCTGTGTTGCTTTCTGCCGTACATCATCAACATGAATCAACCAAGGGCACACAAATGTCCCATCTCTCTGGAACCTCCCCCACACCCCATCCTAGCCCTCTGGATTGCTACAGAGTGCCTGGTTGAGCTCCCTGCGTCATATAGAAAATTCCCACTGGCTATCTGTTTTACGTGTGGTGATACATATGTTTCAGTGCTATCGTCTCAATTCATCCCACCTTCTGCTTCCCCTGCTGTGTCCATAAGTCTGTTCTTTCTCTCTGTGTCTCTGTTCCTGCCTTGCAAATAGGTTCATCAGTACCAGTTTTCTATATTCCATATATATGCATTAGAAAAGTATATATTTGTCTTTCTCTTTTTGACTTCACTCTGTATAACAGGCTTTAGGTTCATCCACCTCCCTAGAATTGACTCAAATTTATTCTTTTTAATGGCTGGGCTTCCTGCTTCCCTCATAGCTGTCAGTAAAGAATCTGCCTGCAGCGCAAGAGACCCAGATTCGATTCCTGGGTCAGTAAGATCTCCTGGAGAAGGAAATGGCTACCCACTCTAGTATACCTGTCTGGGAAATCCAATGGACAGAGGAGTCTGGTGGGCTGTAGTCCATCAAGTTGCAAGAGTTGGAACAAGAGTTAGACAGGACTTAGTGACTAAATACCACCAATATTCTATTGTGTATAGGTACCACGGCTTCTTATCCATTTATCTGTCAATGGACATCTGGGTTGCTTCCAGGTCCTGGCTACTGTAAATAGTGCTGCAATGAACACTGGAGTACATGTCTTTTAAAACTGGTTTTCTCAGGGTATATGCACAGTAGTGGGTTGCTGGGTCACATGGTAGATTTATTCCAAGTTTTTAAGGAATCTCTACACTCTTCACAATGGCGGCATCAATTTACATTCCCACCAACAGTGCAAGAGGGTTCCCTTTTGTCCACATCCTCTCCAGCATTTATTATTTGTAGAGTTTTTGATGATGGCCCTTCTGACCAGTGTGAGGTGACATCTCATTGTAGTTTTGATTTTACATTTCTCTAGTAATGAGTGATGCTTAATATCTTTTCATGTGTTTATCAGCTATCTATATGTCTTCTTTGGAGAAATGTTAAGTTATATCTTGTATGTCATTTAAGTACAGAAGTAGGTTGAGGGGAGAAGTTGAAGGAGTGATGATAGGTGATAGAATAAGGGCCTGGCATGGGAACTTAGCCTAATTCTTCCATACTCAATCCTTCTAGACATCTGATAGCTGATGAGTGAGCAGGAATCTCTACATGTGGGAGAACCACAGACATACAAAAGGGAAGGTCTAGCATGCATACCACTGGACACTGCTCAGGTCAGCTGACTGCATCCTATAGGTAAATCATGTGTGCAGGGTGGGGAGCTGGAGTGATGGTTAACAAATATAAGGTCACTTGGAAAATTCTAGTTATATATCACAGCTATAAAGCAAAGGTGAATTTTCCAAAAGGCACAATGAAAACCACACACTAAATGCTTTATTTAGTTACGAATCATAACCATAGTCATTAAACTGGGCTCCTTGAGTAATTCTCTGTTATTATTTGCATGATTGCCAAAACTGCAGAGTGGATGTGAACACTCACAGTGGATTTAACTACTTATCATAGAGTTTATCCCAAGGAGGTAGCTTGATGTAATAGAAAGAAGCATCAGTAGGTATTCAAAGAGAAGGAAGGGCTTGAAGAAGAGAGGAGTGGGGAAAGCAAGATGGAAGGAAGGATGGAAGGAAGGAAGGTGGGTAAGAGAAGGTAGGTGAAGGATATTAAGACTGAATATTTAAATCCAAACTCTGACTCTCTAGTCACTTTTTTTTTTTTTTTTTTTTGGCCATGCTACGTGGCTTGCAAGATCTTATTTCTCTGACCAGGGACTGAGCTCATACCCACTGCAGTGGAAGCAGAATCTTAACCACTGGACCACCAGGGAAATCCCTAGTTAGGTGAACTTTGACAAGTTATTTAACCTCTCTGAACCATATTCTTTTCATCTGGACGTGCTGATTTACCTTTCACAGTGACTGTGAGAATATAATTAACTTTTATAAAGTAATTACTTTTCTAACATGGCTGGTACGTAAGTCCTTACTAACTCATTGCTAGGAATTTTTGTATTTAGGTAAATGGTGATGCGCTACCACTAAGCAACATCACCAAATTGTATGTAGCACTATTTTACATGTGATTCATTTTTTAAAATTCTTTGTATTTTGGCTATGCTGAGTTTTTGTTGCTGCGCAGGCATTGGTTGTTTGGTGACATCTGGGATCTGCTCAGAACAGGGATCGAACCCATATCTCCTGCACTGGCAGGCAGTCTCTTTACCACTGAGCCATGGAAGAAGCCCCAATATTATTCTTAAACAGTTACATGCAACCAACTGCATGCATCATGAAGATGCAGTTTTTAGAGTATAATGAAGGGTTTTGAAAGAAATTTAACATTTTGAAAAATAAGTAATACACTGAAAAAAAATCATGCTTCTCAATGTTCTGTCGGATACAAAGATGTCTCAGAAAATCTAGATGAAAACACTAGCACCTCTACCTGTATCTGAAGAAAGTAACACGCCTCAAACCTGAACACCATTTAAATTGCAACATGCACCTGAAGCCATAATGCTTTTTTCCGTATTTCCTTTGGAATGAAGGTGCTTTTGGAGTTATTACTGGAAGGGACTTTCTCTCAGATGGTGTCAGGGAATAAAGATTAAGGAGCAATACTCACAGATAGGATCTGGTCTCCTCTCTGAAGCTCCCCGCTCAGGTCTGCTGGTCCACCAGCCAGAATGAAGGAGACAAAAATACCTTCTCCGTCTTCTCCACCCACGATGTTGAAGCCCAGGCCAGTGGAGCCTTTATGCAGGACCACCTTGCGAGGCTCCCTGCAGAAACAAGTGGAGAATCACATCCATAGGGTGGCCCAGTCAAGATTTACAGTGCTTTTACTTACTACCTAGGAAAATGGCTTCTCCAATCATGATAAATTTGCATATCAAAAATATGCTAATATCAGGGCAGATGTCTGAATTCCTCACTGAAACCAATGCCTATATACCATGCATATTTATCCCTTAATTCCAAAACATTTCATTAAACTAGCTTTACTTCCGATTTTCCTTTGTTTATAACATCTGTTCTTGTACTGACCACTACTACAGGAGCGTTCAATAGGATGGACGTATCCAAAAAGAGGAAGAGAATTTGGGGGATGAGGGACTGAATAGGCCAAACGATGAATTATATTACATGACAGCCTGTGGGCTTGTTTTTTGTTTAATTAAAATTTACTCTGGAGGCAGTGGGGACTCACTGGAAGATTTCTGAGGCATGAATAATATTTAAATCAATTTTAGGAAGATTACAAACGGCCATATGTAGGATTGATGGAGTTGGAAGCACAGATATGATGGGAGACAGGAAAACTACTGAGGATGTTGACCAAGTAATCCAGGTTTAAGGAAGTGACAGCCTGCCAAAGAGGGATGGCAGCGATAGTGAAAGAAAGGGCAACATGAACGAGGTAATTTGAAGGCAGGAACAGAGGTTGTTTCGGGTACTGGAGGAGGAAGGAAGAACATATAGGTACTTGCAAAAGGGGGAGAGAGTATGGGTGGAATCCAGGGTACGGGCATGAGTATGATTTTGACATGCTTAATTCTAGGTACTAGTGGGACATCCTTGTGGAGATGTGTGAAGCAGTTAGAGACAAAGAATAGGAATTTAGATTCTCAGAGAGGACAACAAAGGCAGATTTGAGGGTCATCAGTAAAAGAATGAGAGATCATATCTTAAGCCAACAGTTCATTGAGATTGTTTAGAGGTTGGAAAATTATGGAACACAGAATTGCAAGGGTTCTAAGAAGGCATCTAGTCAAATTGTCTCTATCAGTAGTTTCAAAAAATGTTATCTTGCAAGCCTTAGGTTTGACCAAGATTTTTTTTTAATATCACCTCCCCTTCTCTTTCAAATATCTCAGTTCCAATTGTGAAATGTTTCTCTTCTATTTTCCTAATCTTAATGATATAAGAATGACAACAAAAGTCCAATATATTTTTATTTTTTAAAATTAATTTTTTATTAGAGTATCACTGCTTTACAATGTTGTATTAGTTTCTTCTGTGCAATAAAGTGAATCAGTTATACCTAAACCTATTGTTGTAGTTCAGTGGCTAAGCCATGACCAGCTTTTTGTGACCCCATGGACTACAGCATGCCAGGCTTCCCCGTCCTTCATTGTCTTCTGGAGTTTACTCCAACTCATGTCCATTGAATCAGTGATGGCATCCAGTCATCTCATCTTCTGCCACCCCCTTCTCCTCTTGCCCTCAGTCTTTCCCAGCGTCAGCATCTTTTCCAGTGAAGCAGCTCTTTGCATCAGGTGGCTAAAGTATTGGAGCTTCAGCTTCAGCAGCAGTCCTTCCAATGAATATTCAGGGTTGAGTTCCTTTAGGATGGACTGATTTGATCTCCTTGCAGTCCAAGGGACTCTCAAGAGTCTTCTCCAACACCACTGTTCAAAAGCATCAATTCTTTAGTGCTCAGCCTTCTTTATAGTCCAACTCTCACATCCATACATGACTACTGGAAAAACCATAGCCTTGACTATACAGACCTTTGTCAGCAAAGTGACATCTCTGCTTTTTAATATGCTGTCTAGGTTTGTCATAGCTTTTCTTCCAAAGAGCAAGTGTCTTTTAATTTTGTGGCTTCAGTCACTATTTGCAGTGATTCTGGAGTTCAAGAAATTAAAGACTGTCACTATTTTCCCACTTTTTCTCCATCTATTGGCTATGAAGTGAAAGGACTGGATTCCATGGTCTTCGTTTTTTGAATGTTGAAATTTTAAGCCAACTTTTTCACTCTCCTCTTTCACCCTCATCAAGAGGATCTTTAGTTCCTCTTTGTATAAGCATATCCATTCTCTTTTAGATATCCTTCCCACTGAGGTCACCACAGAGCACTGAGTAGAGTTTCCTGTGCTACACAGTAGGTTTTTAATTAGCTATCTATTTTATACATAGTAGTGATTTATGTCAATCCCAATCTCCTAATTCATCCCAACCCTATTTCCCCCCTTTGGTAACTTAAGTTCGTTCTCTCAATCTATGACTCTATTTTTGCTTTGCAAATAAGTTCATCTGTACCATTTTTTTAGATTCTACACGTAAACAATATTATATGATATTTAGGTCATCATATTAATGACTACATAGACTTTTTAACTTGCTATCACATTTCCTTGCATAAAGAGATGCAGTATATCTATTTTACCCTTATTTGAGGAAAGGTGTACAATGCACACTAGAGCTTGGACTAGAAGTACTACGTAACAATGCTATGTTAAGAGGTAATTTGACATAGAGTTAGTTCATTCCGATGGGAGCAGACTACTGATATGCAATACATGCAGTAAGTTAGTTTGTTATATGGTATGTTAGACAGCAGTAAATATTTTGGGGAAAAAGAGAAAGTGGAGGAGTGCAAGGACAGGTGCTTGCAGGGATGAGCTTGGGCAGGATTTACTGAAAACGTAGCAGTTGAGGAAAGACTGAAGAGGTGAGGAATCTCATCATGCTATCTAAAGGAGATGGTCTAGCTAGAAGGGACAGAGGCCCTAATATGGGAAGGTGCCTGGTGTTGTCAAGGAAAAGCTAGGAGGCCGTTTGGCTGAGTGAGTGAACAAGGGAAGGAGAATGGTAAAAGATGATGTCAGTGTACTAGTTTGCTATTGATGAATAACAAATTACCACAAACTTAGTGGTAACAAATTACCACAAACACCCACAGTTTTGTAGGTCAGAAGTCCGGTGGCCTTGTCTAGGTTGTCTGCCTAGGATTTCATAAGGTTATTATCAAGGGGTCAGCCAGGACAAACTTTATTGGGATGCTCTGGGGAAAAAGCCAGATCCATATTCAAGTTAGCTTGTTGGCAGAATTCAGTATCTTGTACTTGTACTTTTACATATATTGGGCTGGCCAAAAGAGTTTGTTCAGTTTTTTCTGTAAAATTTTATGGAAAGAATCCAAATGAACCTTTTTTGGCCAACTCAGTATTTTATTATAAGGAATTGACTGATGAAAAGCAATGCCCCAGATCAAAGGCAGAAAGAAAGAGCAAATTCTACTTTGTCTTCGGTGTTATTCAGGCCTTCAGTGGGTTGGATGGGGCTACTCATATGAGAGAGGACAATCAGCTTTACTCAGTATACTGATACAAATGATAGTCTCATCCAGAAACATCCTCACAGACACACCCTGAATAAGGTTTAATTATCTGGGCACCCTGTGACCCAGTCAAGTTGACATACAAAATTAGCCATAACAAAGACTGAGGTCCTATTTCCTTGCTGGCTGCCAGTTGGGAGTCTCTCTCAGCTTCTAGAGGCCACTCCTTTTCCTTCTCACATAGTCCTCTCTAAACTTCAAGTCAGAAATGGTACACCGAATCCTTTCCTTTTTGGAAGCTCGCTGGCTTGGTCTTTTGCAGCTGGCTGGATTTAACTCTCTGCTTTTCCAAGGTCTGTGTGATTAGGTGTGAAGCACCCAGACGATTCTTAACCTTAGATCAACTGCTTAGTAACCTTAATTACATTTGTAAACTTTCTTTTCCATGTAAGGTAACTTAGTTGTGTGAGTAACACCAGAAGGGGGAGATCATGAGGCCATTCCAGAATTTTGACTCCCACAGGCAGATAGGCAATAGGGGATAAATCCTGAAGGGTCCTGTCAGTTCAGTTCAGTTCAGTCTCTCAGTCGTGTCCAACTCTTTGCAACCCCATGAATCACAGCACGCCGAGCCTCCCTGTCCATCACCAACTCCTGGAGTTCACTCAGACTTGCGTTCATTGAGTCAGCAATGCCATCCAGCCATCTCATCCTCACTGGACTGGAAGAAACACAAGCTGGAATCAAGATTGCCGGGAGAAATATCAATAACCTCAGATATGCAGATGACACCACCCTTATGGCAGAAAGTGAAGAGGAACTAAAGAGCCTCTTGAAGTGAAGTGAAGTCGCTAAGTGTCCGACTCTTTGCGACCCTGTGGACTGTAAACTACCAGGCTCCTCCGTCCATGGGATTCTCCAGGCAAGAACACTGGAGTGGGTTGCCATTTCCTTCTCCAAAAGCCTCTTGATGAAAGTAAAAGAGGAGAGTGAAAAAGTTGGCTTAAATTTCAACATTCAGAAAACGAAGATCATGGCATCTGGCCCCATCACTCCGTGGGAAATAGATGGGAAAACAGTAGAAACAGTGTCAGACTTTATATTTTTGGGCTCCAAAATCACTGCGGATGGTGACTACAGCCATGAAATTAAAAGACACTTACTCCTTGGAAAAAAAGTTATGATCAACCTAGATAGCATATTCAAAAGCAGAGACATTACTTTGCCAACTAAGGTCCATCTAGTCAAGGCTATGGTTTTCCCAGTAGTCATGTATGGATGTGAGAGTTGGACTGTGAAGAAAGCTGAGTGCCGAAGAACTGATGCTTTTGAACTGTGGTGTTGGAGAAGACTCTTGAGAGTCCCTTGGACTGCAAGGAGATCCAACCAGTCCATTCTGAAGGAGATCAGCCCTGGGATTTCTTTGGAAGCAATGATGCTAAGGCTGAAACTCCAGTACTTTGGCCACCTCATGCAGAGTTGACTCATTGGAAAAGACTCTGATGCTGGGAGGGATTGGGGACAGGAAAAGAAGGGGACGACCGTAGACCATTTCAAAACTTTGATTTTTACTCTGAGAGAAACAGGGACCCACTGGGAAAAATTACCTGATCTGATTTACATTTTACATAATTACTTTGGTACAAAGTAGATATGAGGGGCAAAGATTAAAGAAGACCAGTTGGGTGGATTTTGCTGTATTTAGGCAAAATATAATAGTGCCATGGACAAGAGTGGCATTGGAGGAGGTGGTGGACAATGGATACGTTTCTAGTTTGTTTTCTTTTTCTGTTCAGATTAATACCTGTTTTTTAACTTTCAGATTTACTGTTTCTTTTTTCTATTATATTTATCCTGCTATCAAACCCATCTAGTGAGTTTTAAAATTTTGCTTATTTTATTTTTTAAAAGCTTTAAGATTCCATTTTGTTTTTCTTTGTATCTTTTATTCCTTTGCTGAGACTTTCTATTTCTAAAAAAAAATTGACTTCAAGTGTATTTGTTATTTCCCATTGAAACATGATTCTGCTTTAAAATCCTTGACAGAAAATTCCAACATCTGTGTTATTAGTACCTCAATGTTGCTATCTTTTGTCTTTCCTCATTCAAGTTGAGGTTATCCTGGTTTTTGGCATGATAAGTGATCTTTTATTGTATACTGGACATTTTGGGTGTTATGTTGTGAGGCACTGGATTATATCCATTTTAGTCTTTTCCAGGTTGTAGATTTGTTTGGCAGATACAAGTGGGATGGGTATTCAGCTCTCCACATGGCTCTGGTGACACCAGAGAGGAGAGTGGGGTACCAGTTTGTATTCTGGTCATTCTACCTGCCTGCCACTTGGCAGGGTAGAGGCTCAGGTTCTTCTGGACCCACTGACACCAGAGGTGGAGAGAAAGTGGCATGTTGTCCAGTACCACCTTGAACCACCTTGTTTTGCCTCTGAGAGGGGCTAGCAGTTCAGCCCTGCCCACCCCCATCGAGCCCCACGGACACTCCCCTGGAGGTAAAGTGGTTTGCCAACAAGTGCTGCTTCATTCTCCCTCCTCCTGTCTGTTGCCACTGCCCAGGGGTAGAAGTTCAGCTCCCAGCAGGGCCCCACCAATACCAGGAGTCAGGGAATAGAAAGCTAATCTCATTCCAGCTCGTTGCTGCTGGGTAAAGATGCAAGTTCAGCTTCCCACTGAAAGTGGAGTAGCAACCAACACCACCTCATACCATCTTATTGTGCCTTTTAGTTGCAGGATGGGAATGTAAGTTCAGCTCTTCTTTGGCCCCCTGACACCAACCCAGTGGAAGAAATGAAGGGCCATCTCATAATTGTGTATCTCAGCTGTCTCTGGTGGGGCCAGAAGTCCAGCTATCCACGTGGTCTACTGGTACCACAATGGTGATACCATTGGACGACTTTTTCTTTGTTATCTGGCTAGAGTAGGACCCCATGGCCCCAAACTTCCCAGTCCTTTGGTTACAGGGAGCAGGCTTTTCTTGAGGCTTTTTAATCTATACGTAGTGGTGGTTTCAGGGTATAGCCTTCTCTGGCCCATCCAGGATATATGGGACACAGAAAGAAAATCCAGATAACTCACATCAGTGTCATTCCTCTTCGAGTCGGCTTGATATCTTTCCAAATTAAAAAAAAAATTTATTTATTTATGGCTGTGCTGGGTCTCTGTTGCTGCAAGCAGGTTTTCTCTAGGCTGCAGCGAGCAGGGGCTACTCTTTCTTCATCATAGTACGCAGGCTTCTCTTGGTGGTGGTTTCCCTTGTGGCAGAGCTTCTCTGCAACACGTGGGCCCTAGGGCTCTAGGGCACGTGGCCTCAGTAGCTGCAGTGTGTGGGCTCAGTAGCTCCATAGCAGGTAGGATCTTCCTGGACCAGGGATTAAACCCCATCTCCTGCATTGGCAGGTGGATTCTTAACCACTGGATCACCAGGGAAGTCCTTTGTCCAGCTTTTTAGAGTGTTTTTATATTTGTTTGTTTGATTATGTCTAAAGTTGTTTTTGCTTTTCTACATAAAAGGGAAATTAGAGAGGAACGGGGATATTTTCCATCGGCTGATACCAGAAATCCAGGTTCTAGATATGTTTTTGAAGGTAGGGGTTAACAGGATTTTTGACAAAAAAAGTTATTATGAAAAATATCTTTTTTTCCTCCAGTATAAATCACGTACTCTAGTGGGACCAATGACATTCCAGCTATAGCTAATAAACAGATGGCAGGAAGGAGGCTATTAGGACTCTGTTTACCTAGATGCTAAATGTACTTGATGCTCTCTGTGCATCATTCCATTTATTCTTCAAAACAATCCAATGACGGAGGTATACTGATGTCTGCAACAACTTTGAAACTAATCCTAAAAGGAAGATGGATTGGTGACTAGATAGATTGAAGAGGAAGTGTAGAAAAATGTTAAAGCTAGAATCTAGATGGCAAGTATATGGATGTTCATTATAACATTCTTTAAATTTCTTCATGTTTAAAACATTTCATAACAAAAATATTGAGAAAAGTAGACAACCTGATGAAGAAATTATTTTGACAGCTCTCTATTGTAGTTAAACAAGACTATCTGCTCAACTTTTTACTGAGTTTAGTAAGTAGCAAAGACAGAAGTAAGGTGCAGATTTTCTAATTCAAAATTCCAGAGTCTAAAGTGCAATAGATTCCAGAGATTGTCATTTGACAAGTTGGAGGCTTAATACGAACCACAGTGTTAGAAATTTTTTGAATTTGTCGCTCATGTTTAAAATTAGAAAAACTTGCATAAAATGTGGATTCATAGCTTTACATGGGAAAAAAAGCAACCCAGACATTCTATGAATACTGACTCTCAGTCTCATTGTGTAGCAACAGTTGTCTAGAACATGGCCCACTTAGATAGGGTAGTCATTCTCTAGCTTGCCATTCATCCTCTAGTTTCATCTCTGCCTCATGTTCCTCAGACCAGAAAAGCTATAAGTTGCATCACATTGGCCCATCTTGCAAAGTTAAGAGGAAAGTAAAGCATTTCTTGTACTCATGGTTCTATCAAAAATGAGAAAATTTGACTTTGTGGAGGAAGCCTGATATTTTAATAGAAAAATGGGAGAGAACAAAATTCATTTGGAATTAAGGATTATCCATACATGTTTAATATGCAAAATGAGTCTCTGCAGAAAGAATACAGCTTTTAAGATTATAATGAAACATTAGACCCCATTACATATCTATGTAACTCACACAGGGGCATATTGTTAGTGACCTCTCTGCATAAAATATATCGTTTGTGAGTGATGGTAGTTTTTATTTGTTTTCCTTGGACAAGTATTTTGAACTAAGTTATTTGGAAATTTCTCAACTCTTGAGATTTAAATGTGTTTTTAAAAAGAGAATTTCGTATCACAGTGAATTAGGATGTTTATTTTAATTAATAGGGAGAAATGCCAAAGAAATCTGTAAAATTCTATGCAAATGAAATGTCCTAAGCATACTCCAAATGACTTACTTTTTCTAATTTAAAATTCTTATACTAATAACCCATTATATTATGTGGAAGATTTTAAAGAGTTTTCATGTAAAAACAAAACAAACAAATATAACGAATATATAACAAAACAGAAACAGACTCACAGATAAAGAGAACACACAAGTGGTTACCAGGAGGGAGAGGGAAACAGTGGAACGGGGTCAAATGGGAAAGAGATACAAACCGCTATGCATGAAATAAACATGCTATGAGTACGTACTGCACAAAACAGGAAATAGAGCCAGTGTTTTATAAGAACTTTGTTGTTGTTCACTTGCTAAGTTGTGTCCGACTCTTTGTGACCCTATAAACTGCAGCACGCCAGCCTTCCCTGTCCTTCACTATCTTCTGAGTTTGCTCAAACTCATGTCCATTGAGTCAGTGATGCCGTCCAGCCATCTTATCCTCTGTTGCCCCCTTCTCTTGCCTTCTATCTTTCCCAGCATCACGATCTTTCCTAGTGACTCAGTTCTTTGCATCAGGTGGTTAAAGTATGGAGCCTCAGCTTCAACATTAATCCTTCCAAGGAATATTCAGGGTTGATATACTTTAGGATTGACTGGTTTGATTTCCTTGCAGTCCAAGGGACTTTCAAGAGTCTTCTCCAGCATCATACTTTGAAAGCATCAATTCTTTGTTGCTCAGCCTTCTTTATGGTCCCATTCTCACATCCATACTATGGCTTTAACTATACAGACCTTTGTCGGCAAAGCGATGTCTCTGTTTTTTAACACGCTGTCTAGCTTTGTCATAGCTTTTCTTCCAAAGAGCAAGCGTCTTTTAATTTTGTGGCCATAGTCACCTTACATAGTAATTTTGGAGCCCAGGAAAAGAAAATCTGTCACTGTTTCCACTTTTCCCCCAACTATTTGCATGAAGTGATGGGACAGGATGTCATGATCTTCCTTTTTTTGATGTTAAGTTTTAAGCCAGCTTTTTACTCTTCTCTTTCACCTTCATCAAGGGGCTGTTTAGTTCCTCTTTGCTGTCTGCCATTAGAGTGAGATCATCTGCATATCTGAGGTTGTTGATATTTCTCCCAGAAATCTTGATTCCAGCTTGTCATCCAGCCTGGCATGTGCATGATGTACTTGGCATGTAAGCTAAATAAGCGGGCTGATAATATACAGCCTTGACATACTCCTTTCACAATTCTGAACCAGTCTATTGTTCCACGTCCAGTTCTGTTAGCTCTTGTCCTGCATATAGGTTTCTCAGGAGGCAGATAGGTGGTCTGGTATTCCTATCTCTTTAAGAATTTCCCACAGTTTGTTGGGATCTACACAATCAAAGGCTTTAGCCTAGTCAATGAAACAGAACTGTAGATGCTTTTAAAAACTCCCTTGCTTTTTCTATGATCCAATGGAGGTTGGCAATTTGATTGGTGGTTCTTCTGCTTTTTCTAAATCCAGCTTGTAAATTCTCAGTTCACATACTGCTCAAACCTAGCTTGAAGGATTTTGAACATAATCTTGCTAGTGAAATGAGTGCAATTGTATGGTAACTTAAACATCCGGTGTCATTGCCTTTCTGTGAGACTGGAATGAAAACTGACCTTTTTCAGTCCTGTGGCCACTGCTAAGTTTTCCAAATTTGCTGGCATGTTAAATGTAGCACTTTCACAGCATCATCTTTTAGGATTTGAAATAGCTCAGCTAGAACTCCATCACCTCCACTAGCTTGGTTCATACTAATGCTTCCTAAGGCCCACTTGACTTCACACTCCAGGATGTCTGGTTCTAGGTCAGTGACCATACCACTGTGATTATCTGGGTCATTAAGACCTTTTTGTACAGTTTGTTCTGTGTATTCTTGACATTTCTTAATCTTTTTTTTAGGTCCTTGCCATTTCTCTCCTTTATCGAGCCCATCTTTGCATGAAATGCTCACTTGGCATCTCCAGTTTTCTTGAAGAGATCTCTATTCTTTCCCATTCTATTTTTTTCTCTCTATTTCTTTGTATTGTTCACTTAAGAAACCTTTCTTATATCTCCTTGCTTTTCTCTGGAACTCTGCATTCAATTGGGTATATCTTTCCCTTTCTCCTTTGCATTTTGCTTCTCTTCTTTTCTCAGCTATTTGTAAGGCCTCCTTAGACCTTGTTGCATTTCTTCTTCTTGGGGCTGGTGATGATCACAGCCTCCTGTACAATGTCACGAACCTCCATCCATAGTTCATCAGGCACTCTGTCTATCAGATCTCATCCCTTGAATCTATTTGTCACTTCACCTGTATAATCATAAGCGATTTGATTTAGGTCATACCTGAATTGCCTAATAGTTTTCCCTACTTGCTTCAATTTGAGCCTGAATTTTGCAGTAAGGATTGGTGACTGCATAGAGCTTCTTCATCTCTGGCTACAAACAATATCATCAATCTGATTTCAGTACTGACCACCTGGTGATGTCTGTGTGTAGAGCTGTCACTTGTGTTGTTGCAAGAGGGTGTTTGCTATGACCAGTGCATTCTCTTTGCGGAACTCTGTTAGCCTTTGCCCTGCTTCATTTTGCACTCCATTGCCAAACTTGCCACGTATCTCTTCACTTCCTACTTTTGCATTCCACTCCCCTATCATAAAAAGGACATCTTTTTTTGGTTTTATCTGGAAGGTCTTGCAGGTCTTCATAGAATCATTCAGCTTCAGCTTCTCCAGGATTAGTGGTTGGGGCATAGATTTGGACTACTGTGACATTGAATGGTTTGCCTTGGAAATGAACCAAGATAATTCTGTCATTTTTGAGACTGCACCCATGAACTGCACTGTGCACTCTTTTGTTGACTATGAGAGCTACTCCATTTCTCCTAAGGGATTCTTGCCCACTGTAGTAGTTATAATGGTCATCTGAGTTAAATTTGCCTATTCTGGTCCATTTTACTTCACTGATTCCTAAAAGAGTTTTAAATGGAGTGTAGTCTATAAAAACACTGGATCACTATGTTATACACGTGAGACAAATATTATAGATCAACTACACTTCAGTTCAGTTCATTCGCTCAGTCATGTCCGACTCTTTGTGACCCCATGAATCGCAGCACACCAGGCCTCCCTGTTCATCACCATCTCCCGGAGTTCACTCAGACTTATGTCCATCGAGATGCCATCCAGCCATCTCATCCTCAGTCGTCCCCTTCTCCTCCTGCCCCCAATCCCTCCCAGCATCAGAGTCTTTTCCAATAAGTCAACTCTACGCATGAGGTGGCCAAAGTACTGGAGTGTCAGCTTTAGCATCAGTCCTTCCAAAGAAATCTCAGGGTTAATCTCCTTCAGAATGGACTGGTTGGATCTCCTTGCAGTCCAAGGGACTCTCAAGAATCTTCTCCAACACCACACTTCAAAAGCATTAATTCTTCGGTGCTCAGCCTTCTTCACAGTCCAACTCTCACATCCATACATGACCACTGGACAGAATGGACTGGTTGGATCTCCTTGCAGTCCAAGGGACTCTCAAGAGTCTTCTCCAACACCACAGTTCAAAAGCATCAATTCTTTGGCGCTCAGCCTTCTTCACAGTCCAACTCTCACATCCATACATGACCACTGGAAAAACCATAGCCTTGACTAGACAGACCTTTGTTGGCAAAGTAATGTCTCTGCTTTTGAATATGCTATCTAGGTTGGTCATAACTTTTCTTCCAAGGAGTAAGCATCTTTTAATTTCATGGCTGCATTCACCATCTGCAGTGATTTTAGAGCCCCCTAAAATAAAGTCTGACACTGTTTCCACTGTTTGCCCATCTATTTCCCATGAAGTGATGGGACTGGAAGCCATGATCTTCGTTTTCTGAATGTTGAGCTTTAAGCCAACTTTTTCACTCTCCTCTTTTACTTTCATCTTAGTGTACTTCAGTGAATATTCAGGTGCAGCATAAATTCAGATGTTGCAGCATCCTCAACCCTGTAGTCCTGAAAACTGATTCATATCCTTCTACCTGGTCTCATGTATGTATGCAAATCTAAGAAAAACTTGGGAAAAACTTCAACAATAATGCACAGGAATTTACAAAGTATGTTAAAGCATGATAGGGAGATACTGCCACAAGGACGGTAGAAAAAGAAATGGAAGATAAGATCTTCAATTGCCCTGGTGGTGTTTGCTAATTCATGAACAGGCAGGTGACTTAAGTAACTAGACAAACTGTCTCTACTCAGAGAGAAACTCAACTAAAATTGTTATCACATATACTTCAATCAAATATAAAACAGTGAAAATATATTTCTCAAAGGTTAGCTTATCTTGAAAATAATGCATATGTTAAAGAAAAACAGACATGATAAAAGCAGGAGAAGTAGCAGGAAGGAAAATGGGAAAGGAACTGAGAGAACAACAGAGCAGAGGACCAGCGAAAATGGAGTGGGATACAATTTCAATTCAGAGATTTATGCTATAGAGTATATAGGCATGACCATTATTTCAAGTTTTTGTATGCCAGATAGGAAGAAATCTGACTATCTTACTAATGATACATTCAGTAGTTACTTTAAACATGAATCATTTATTTCAGGATAAAAAAAAACAATAAAAAACTGTAAAGATATGGAGAATATAATTTTAGAAAGAGAAATGTAGAGAAGTTTAGGTCCTGGGAAAGCAGAAAAGCGTTATATGGAAAGAAGAGCACAGGTGATAAGAGGTAGATAGGTACCTACATAACAGTTAGAAAGTGTCAAATTGAATCATAGTCACACACTTGGGTATGTGTCAGACACTTTCATCCTTTGATCACATATATATTTTGCCATTTCTAATTTTGCCCATACTATAAACTATACCAAGTAAAATATATTATAGTTTAGTGATTACAAGGGATAGCACTAGAGAAGAGGTCAGCAAAAATTCTTCTAAAAGGAACAGATAGTTAATGAATGGGATAGGAAGTAAATGAATAATGAAAAGGGAGAGAATAAAAATTATAAAATTCATGAATATATGGTCATGAATTACTAATTCTGGAATAGCACTGTGGTGGACCAAAGGG
Source organism: Madoqua kirkii (assembly GCA_006408675.1). Lineage (NCBI taxonomy): Eukaryota > Metazoa > Chordata > Mammalia > Artiodactyla > Bovidae > Madoqua > Madoqua kirkii. The sequence goes on along the minus strand of SJYC01114584.1, from coordinate 25,026 downwards.
GTCTTCAAATCAAACAGATGCAAGTTCAAATCTCACCTCCCACATTATGCCCCCAGGTAAACTACTTTACCTCTCTAATCCTCTGTGTCCTTATGAATATATGGGAATAATTATAGCATTTGGCTCTTAGGGTTGTTGAGAAGATTGAATCAAATAACTCTCATAAAATATAACATGGTACCTGCAATATAGTAACTACCCAATAAATATGAGCAATAAAGATAGAAAGGGCAGGTGAACAAAAGAAATATTGGGTCAGTTTTCATACTTAATAATCACTGTGGTTTTATTTTGTGGCACAACTATTTTTAACTGAGATATAATTGACATACAATAATAAGTTTAAGGTGTACAAGGTGTTGATTCGATACACTTACAAGTTGCAATATGACTACCACCAAAGTATCAGATAAAATCTCCATCAATTTGCACAGTTATCATTTTTTTCTATAGTGAGCACATTTATGATGTAGTCTCCTAGGAACTTGAAAGTATATAATATTGTTAACTATAAACATAATGCTGTACATTAGAACTCCAAAACTTATTCATCTTCTGATTGCAAGTTTGTACCCTTTGACCAACATCTCCTTACTTCCCTCACTCTCCAGTCCTTTGAAACCAGCATTTTATTCTGTTTCTAGGAGCCTGACTTTTTTTATATTTAACATATAAGTGATATTATACAGTATTTTTCTTTCTCTTCCATTTTTATTTTTAATTATTTTTATATGGATTTTTCCATTGAGCTATAATCCCATGAGGAATGGACCTTGTGAGTCAATAACTGTATACCCAAGGTCTGGCATCATCTCTAACATGTTATAGGTACTCAGTAAATATTCTTGAGTGAATGAATGGACCCAGAATGAGAAAGCATAGGTTAAAATTAAAATTCTACCATTTACAGTTGTGTGTACAAATACTTTCTCAGACTCAGTATCTTAATTTATAAAATGGAGACAATAGTAACACTCGATATAATTGCTGTGAAGAGTCAAAGATTCTTTGATGAATACAATAGTTATTTAACAGAGTACTTGAGAAATATATAGTGCTTAATAAATGTTAAGTGAATCAAATATAGTTGTTTTTGTTTAAACTCAGGCTGATCATAAAATTATGTAATAAATTTATTTTCTAAGCACTCTGGTTATTACACTATTTATATTGGTGCTCGTGATGTTTAGCATTCAGAATGACTTATATTTAAGTTTATGACATACTCTTACCTTTCAATAGAATTCCATGAGTAAACTGTAAAGGGAGACACAGTTTTCATAACTGTATGCCCTTAAAGAAAAAGGAGCTAACTGATCTTAGTATAAAGAACCTAATTCATCAGTTCTGCCAAAGCAGCATGGTGCTCACTCTGTACTCTCTGATTTTAAATTAAAAATTAATATGTCTACCTGTGCTCATTAGTGATTTATTGGAAATCATCAGTATTTCATGTATGGCATAGGCCATGTTATGCTGTGTATCTAATACACTAATGTATGAGGCATTGCTGGGACTCAACCAGTGGCTGGAGAAGTTTCATATTCAGCAGAAGATGGCATTAGGAGAGAACATGATGAAACAAGAAGAAATCAACAGCCTTTCTCTATCCCGCTACAAAATTAACAATGGATCTCTATGAAATCTGTTAACTCAAAATATCTAAGTATAAGAGAGGAAAGCACAGAAAATCTTCAAGACAATGTTGAAGTTAAGCTTTTTAAAGTACAGCTATTTAAAAGACACATTTTAAAGTAATGTTTAATGTCATTGGAGAATGCCAGTGATACAAAGTTAAACATGAAATGAGAATGGAAAACTATAAACAATATGGGCCCAATTTTACACAGTTATCTTTTGTAACCTTTTTAGAGATAGATTCTAAGGAATTATGCAAATATAATAATCACAGTCACCTCTAAATATTTAAGTTATGGATGCCTTTTATTTTCTTCTTAATACTTGCAAGTTAGGTTAATTATATTCTCACTGTTAGGAAAATAAGAATACATGAATTGAAAAGAGTAGCAGAGCTGAAGTTGAAAGAAAAAATATAATAGAGAATCCTGGGGAGATTCTAATGGTCAGGTATAGGCCTATACATGAGAAATTATGAGAAAGAAGAAATTAGGAAATAGAAGTCAGGATTCAGTTAAATATGCTGAGTAGAGGGTGATATAGTTAATTTACAATGAAAGAAAAGGCCAAGTGAGGGGACCTTTAGGAAATGGTGAAGCATAAGAATGAAGACCTTGTGACCTGATTTAACCTACAGGTCCCACTCTTCCTGGAGCCTGACTTTCCAATGTTTCCTCCTGACTGAGGCTGAATGAGGTAGCTATTTCCAGGTTTCTATATGAGTATTTTGGACACCTGATGCAAAGAGCTGACTCATTGGAAAAGACTCTGATGCTAGGAGAGACTGAGGGCAGGAAGAGAAGGGGGAGACAGAGCATGAGATGGTTGCATTACTAACCCAGTGGACATGAGTGTGAGTAAACTCCGGGAGATAGTGAAGGACAGGGAAGCCTGGTGTGCTGCAGTCCATGGGGTGGCAAAGAGTCAGGCAAGACTGAGAGACTCAGCAACAACGTGTGAGTGTAAAAAATCCCATTACATAAGCTCACCGAAGAATGTCCCTTCCTTAAAACAAGAGCTTAAATAAAATGACAATTATAGGCTTCCCTGGTAGCTCAGCTGGTGAAGAATCCACCTGCAATGCAGGAGACACTGGTTTGATTCCTAGGTTGACAAGATTCCCTGAAGAACAGATAGGCTACTCACTCCAGTATTCTGGGGCTTCCCTGTGGCTCAGTCGGTAAAGAATCCAGCTGCAAGGTGGTAGGCCTGGGTCAGATCCCTGGGTTGGAAGATCCCTGGAGGAGGGCATGGCAATCCACTCCAGTATTCCTGCCTGGAGAACCCCCGAGGACAGAGGAGCCTGGTGGACTACCATCCATGGGGTCGCAGAGTTGGACACAACTGAGAGACTAAGCACACATAGTTTAAAAGAAGGAAAATAATGTGGTCTGTGGATTCCAAAAGCAAAGAGGACTCCAGAAATTTTATCAGAGATGGATTTTAAGGGATGCCATATGGTTGAGCCTAGGAATGAGTATCTTGAAATCACAGTCCTATGCAACTATAATATTAACTAATTGTGTATTTCAAAAGGAGGCTTTAAGAGGTATTTACATAACAAATTCTGTTACTTAACTTATACTTTTGTTGACTGAAAGGTTAGTAACAACCTGAAAGCAGAGTTTATTTGATGGGAATGTTTACAGCTTGAGCCCATGAGACTCAGTAGCTCTGAGCTGCTCCAAGGAGGTGGAGGGGAGACTGGGCTATATACAATTTTATAACAAAGGGAACTGGCAGTCTGAACATCAAAGACTTTTGTGCAGAAAGAAAAATCAGATATCAAGTTAAGAAATTTAGTGTTCTTTGTATGGGAGGATGCAAGCCTCTGGGCTCACTGAATTCGTTCCATTCATATGCACCTCAGTTTTCTGGGGCCAAATCCTGTTTCTTGTTCACCTTAAGGATATAGCAGGTGGCAGTTTCTTGCATTAACCATCTCAATCCAAGCTCCTCAAAAATCACCATGGGGGTGGGGGCATCTGCTGGATCACAGTTTTGGGAATTCTCATTCACATTTGAAGGTCAGAAATCACTGATGACTGTGACATTTCTTGTTTATTGTTACAGCAGGAGATATTTTCATTTAGCGCTTTCATTTGAGGAGGATGAGATGTTATTCAAGGATTAAACTGCATTTTAAAATCCACAGAGTAAGAGGTCCTATGTCACTGTAAGTTCTTAAGACGAGGTCGCTGGTCATGTTATAGAATGGAGAACAAGCTCAAAAATAAATGTTGCTGTCAGTGTTAACTTTGAGATGTGTTTTGAGGGCTGTGTAAAGAACTGTTAGGAAAAAGTATTTTCTTCTTAGGTCTTCCATTATAAGACTGTCCCTTCCTACATATGAGCTCAAAAGATACTGAGAAGAAGAATTGATTATTTGTTACACAAGTAAAAGAGACAGGTTTTGGAGAGTATTTGGGGGCACATTGTAGTTACACAACTTCTAATATTTAGGAAAGAACAGGTCAATAAGTATCAAGCATTCATAGACCCAAATAAGGACCTGCTCCAGCTAGCACTGATGTTTGAAGTAATGTTGCAAAAAGGGGGAAAAAATAGTTGAAGGTGTGGAATGATTAAAGAAATAAAATGTATGCACTGGGATTAAGATTCAGTTCAGTTCAGTTCAGTTGCTCAGTCATGTCCGACTCTTTGCAATCCCATGAATCGCAGCACACCAGGCCTCCCTCTCCATCACCGTCTCCCAGAGTTCTCTCAAACTCACATCCATTGAGTCGGTGATGCCATCCAGCCATCCCATCTTCTGTCATCCCCTTTTCCTCCTGACCCCAATCTCTCCCAGCATCAGAGTCTTTTCCAATGAGTCACCTCTCCGCATGAGGTGGCCAAAGTACTGGAGTTTCAGCTTTAGCATCAGTCCTTCCAAAGAAATCCCAGGGCTGATCTCCTTTAGAAAGGACTGGCTGAATCTCCTTGCAGTCCAAGGGACTCTCAAGAGTTTTCTCCAACATTACAGTTCAAAACCATCAATTCTTCGGTGCTCAGCTTTCTTCATAGTCCAACTCTCACATCCATACATGACCACTGGAAAAACCATAGCCTTGACTAGACGGACCTTTGTTGGCAAAGTAATGTCTCTGCTTTTGAATATGCTATCTAGGTTGGTCATAACTTTTCTTCCAAGGCGTAGGCATCTTTTAATTTCATGGCTGCAGTCACCATCTACAGTGATTTTGAGGCCAAAAAAATAAAGTCTGAAACTGTTTCCACTGTTTCCCCATCTATTTACCATGAAGTGATGGGATCGGATGCCATGATCTTCATTTTCTGAATGTTGAGTTTTAAGCCAACATTTTACTCTCATCTTTCACTTTCATCAAGAGGCTTTTTAGTTCCTCTTCACTTTCTGCCATAAGGGTGGTGCCATCTGCACATCTGAGGTTACTGATATTTCTCCCAGCAATCTTGATTAGGTTCTACCTTATGTGCCAATCATCATTGATTAATAATGGTTATCTATAGCACACTGAAGAGAAGAAATTCAAAGCCAAGTTGGGGATAGCAAAATGCTCCGTGATCAGTTATAAAGGCTTAACCTCTTTTAGCTTCCATATTTTCCTTATAGGAATCATAAAACCTTTTCTGTGAGAATTAAATAAAATATAATGTAAACTTCACAAAACATTTCCAGGCACAAACCAGGTACCCAATAAAATATTAAGTCCCTTCTTTCTGGCTTCTTCTTTCATAATATTGATTACAACTGCAGTACAATTGGCTCATGATTAATTACAAATATACAGACCATACTTTAGGCCCATGATTTACTATAACTGTACCATTACTATTATTGGCTCATGATTATTCACAACTCTATAGCCTATAGTATTGTTCCACAATTTAATATATTTTTGAAATCCACACTATAGTTTTTTCATTGTTGACCACAAGTGTATCATCCTATGTTCTATGTCAACACATCATCGTTTTTTGTTATTGGAACATAAAAAGAGAAAATACAAATATCACAGTTAGACCGTACACAGATCACTTAGAAAGAAATGTGGTTCTTATGATGAATACCTGAAAAACTATATATTAGATAGTTTGTTTCCATTGAGTAGAAATTCAGACACTAACTTGTCTTTTGAAAAACGCAAAAGATGAAAACTCTGTTCTTTCTGCTCAATTTTTATGAAACTTAAAATAGCTTCAAAAATTTTCAATTATTTTTTAAAAACTGATGTATGAGTCTGTGATTTTAAAAAATGCAGATGCACCCTAGCACCACCATTCAGCCAGGAAACTCCTGGTTTTTCTTCTTGTCATTCCTGTTTCCTTGTTCTCATTACTCCCTATTTAATTTTTTCACACGGGTTGGATGAACAATATGTGCATTGAGAAGATGGCTATTCTGACTTTTTCGTGAGACTAATACCTGTCCTAAAAAGAAGTATATAGTTCAACTTTAATCACAAACTCAGAAAAGAAAGAAAAAGCTTGCTGAAGGTCAATTAGGATTCAGCTATTTTCTTTGCTTGTTTTGTAAAGCCTAATGCTTAAGTATGCTTTCCTTACACTGCTGATAAATTTCAAGTGAAAGGCTCAAGTTGGATCAGTCTACAAATCCTGAACGTGAAATTTAAAAGTACTTTGCAAAAATAGCAATAGGGTACACTGAGAAAACTCATTTTGTCCTGGCTTCATTTTACCCATTTTTATGTAGGGCTGGCTTAATAAAGCAGTATGGCTCACCTACTTAATTATTACAAATTGCTCTTCCATTAAAAAAAAATGTGTTTCCAACAAATGTGCAATTGGGTTTATGAATCCTTTCAATTCCAGTTGCTCTGTATTATTGGCAGCCAAATCAAAATTGCACTGCAGCTACAAAAGAACGCTTTTTTAAAAGAAAATAATTTGTTTGGTCACTTATATAGGTTCCTTCATCTAGTTTAGCAAAATATGTTATTATTTTCCATGTTGCGAGAAGACTTTACAACTACTTTGGTATGCACCATGAACCTTCACATCAAGCCAAAAATTTTGCCCTCTAGACAAAAATCTCCCATTTCTAGTGGTCAGCTACTTAAGTCCCTTCATCAAGGGTGAGTATCAGAAAGCTTGAAGAGTCAGTTAGGGAGGAAAAACCATAGTTTTACTTATTTATTTACAGTTAATTGATAAATGAGCCAATAAAGCTAGTCTGTCTTTTTTAGGATTTGTCACTGAAATCAGACAGTTTAAATTCCTTTAGAATATTACCATCCTCATTTATCTCTGTCAAATCCTGAAACATGATGCTGTGAAAGTGCTGCACTCAATATGCCAGCAAATTTGGAAAACTTAGTAGTGGCCACAGGACTGGAAAAGGTCAGTTTTCATTCCAATTCCAAAGAAAGGCAATGCCAAAGAATACTCAAACTACCACACAATTGCATTTATCTCCCATGCTAGTAAAGTAATGCTCCAAATTCTCCAAGCTAAGCTTCAACAATACGTGAACCATGAACTCCCTGATGTTCAAGCTGTTTTAGAAAAGGCAGAGGAACCAGAGATCAAATTGCCAACATCCACTGGATCATGGAAAAAGCAAGAGTTCCAGAAAAACATCTATTGCTGCTTTCTTGACTATGCCAAAGCCCTTGACTGTGTGGATCACAATCAACTGTGGAAAATTCTGAAAGAGATGGGAATACCAGACCACCTGACCTGCCTCTTGAGAAATCTGTATGCAGGTCAGGAAGCAACAACTTACTCCTTGGAAGAAAAGTTATGACCAACCTAGATAGCATATTCAAAAGCAGAGACATTACTTTGCCGACTCAGGTCCATCTAGTCAAGGCTATGGATTTTCCTGTGGTCATGTATGGATGTGAGAGTTGGGCTGTGAAGAAGGCTGAGCGCCGAAGAATTGATGCTTTTGAACTGTGGTGTTGGAGAATACTCTTGAGAGTCCCTTGGACTGGAAGGAGATTCAACCAGTCCATTCTGAAGGAGATCAGCCCTGGGATTTCTTTGGAAGGAATGATGCTAAAGCTGAAACTCCAGTACTTTGGCCACCTCGTGCAAAGAGTTGACTCACTGGAAAAGACTCTGATGCTGGGAGGGATTGGGGGCAGAAGGAGAAGGGGACGACAGAGGATGAGATGGCTGGATGGCATCAAGGACTCGATGGAAATGAGTCTGAGTGAACTCGGGGAGGTGGTGATGGACAGGGAGGCGTGGCATGCTGCAATTCATGGGTTCGCAAAGAGTTGGGTACGACTGAGTGACTGAACTGAACTGAACTAAACACCTCTCCACACTAATCCATACCCTTTTGTTTCTTAAATCAGAAAAAGCAACACAAGACAAATCTCTGTCAATAAGAGAACTATGTCTAAGATTCATTTAAAAATAGTAGAAATAGTAAGGACTAAAGTTCTTATTAGACAGTAGTTTTCTGTCACATATCTCCTGGCTAACAGAATTGTCCACATTTTAAATCTAGTTTAACTTTTAGATAGTGTTCTCGTCAAAAAATCGTATCAAATCTCCTAATTATGTATCCAAGCAAAGGTATTAAGAACATCTTGTGCATGCAGCTTTAACAATGCCAGTCTTGAAAACTTTTGATGAGAAATTATTTTTTGAGTCAAAAGCAAAGTATGAGTGTCATAGGTGATACAAATACTGACACAGAATGTTCTCTTTGTACTCAGAGAATACTTGTAGGCATTCTATTTAACCACAGGGAAAAAATTCTGCTGAAGATTTAGTGGTAGAACTCTGTTCATGTATTTCTCATTCTAATATTATAAAGTAGAACACGACACTAAATACTGAATTATATGACTTTTAGCATAAGAAAAAGATCCTGTAGCTATTCACAGCTCTCATTTTAGAGAGATGAAATCTAAGACTCAAAGTTTGACGACTTGCAAGAGATCACAGAGTTACTTTTAACCATGTGTGTGAACCAGATCCCCAAATGCTGAACACACATCTTCCTAGCACAGAAAAGATATAAAGTGTTTTGTTTAAATAGCCAGTATTGATTTCAAGTCCAAATCTGCTTCCCTATACAGTTATTTTCTGACCGTATGGATTAAAGTAGCCATATCCTTGAGAGATTCTACTAGAACATGCACGACACTTAATTGTACCTATTTGTTTATAATACACTAGACTGCAAGTTCCTATGGAGGCCAGGAGAGTATCTCACTTACCTTTGTTCGTTTAACACTTAACATGATTTCTGACTCAAGGAAGGCAGTCAAACAATACATATTGATTAAGTGAATAAATGTATACATGAATTTTTCCTTGATGATTTAGAATAAATATCAAGACCTTTACAGTTTAATGAACTTTAATACAAATTTATTATAACATGGATTAGCTGAAAATGTCCCTATATATATATAATAAGAGAAATACTAAGTTTATTTATACAAATTTGGGAAGACATGACTCTTCCAAAGTTATCAAGTCACTGAATCATCTGCTGCTTAACTGGAGATCTTTTACAGTGTATCAGATTTAGCATTTTCCTTGGCAGATTGAAGGCTGTTATTGCCACTTTCTTTCTAAACCACATTACCCTTTACGTTATTTTCAGTTACTCGGTTCTAATACATAGATATTCTTTGATATCTATTCTTTTTTAAAATAACTTTTCCTTTTTAAATTCTGGTAGTAAAGACTATTATACAGTTGACGTAAGAGAAAGTTAAATCATAGAAACTGATGGTATCAACAATAAGAGAATTAGCTAGAAGATACTACTTATTGAAAAAAATCCAAACACAAAAATAAAACTGTCATTTCTTTAAAATTACTTAATTACTTGTAAACAGAAGAGAGAATAAGAGGAGCAATGTTTTTGAATACAATTAGCAGAGTGTGATTATGTATAGGAGGCCAAAGAGACAAGAGAAATAGTTGGCATAGCAGGAAAGTCTTAGCATGACAGGGTGATTACATTTAATCCTTGACAATACACAAAGGCAGGAACACTTTGTAAATCTATATAATTAAGCGAAATTCTCAGTAACTTCCCTATAAATCTCTAGACAGGAAGCTGGCTAAAGGCTAGATTCTATAGTTGTCACTGCTCTAGTTGAATGATCTTGATTTGACCCCTAAATGACAGTCACACCTAGGAAAAAGAATCACTAATGCATTTGATACATATTTCTTCTCCATTACTAAGTCAAAGAGACTTCAAAAGTAAGGGCTAAGAGACACGTTATACAAAAAAGAGCTTGCTCAAATCTAAAATCTTAGAAGTACCACAGTTTTGTCCTGAAATATTAAACACTTGAGGCCAAGTCTAGGCAGGAGATGTATATGTATCAGGAAAATAAGCTATCAGAATCCAATGTGCTCTATTCCATAACATGCACACAGGACTTCATGTAGCTCCTGAGATTGGCTAGGATCAAAGGTAATTACTGCCAGAAATTTACATATTGGAAAGGGATTTGGCTTTACATTTAGTTTTTCCTTGTTCTCCACTAGCTCCTATGGTCAGAGATGGCTGTATGTCCTGGTTTACCCAAGACAGTCCCAGCTAATGCTTATTTAACTGGGACTTGAAAATTAATTTTTACTCTCAAGTTTTTCCAGTTTGGATGATAGATTATACATTCATTCATTTAAAGCCCAAATTTCTTAATTTTATTCCCTAAATACTTCTTAAACCAATCTACTTCTTTTTCTCCAAACTCTTTACATTTTCAACTTCATGAGGATTAACGCAGAAATCACATATCTAGTCTTCTTATTTTACACTTGTCCGCTCAAATTCACTTTAAATTACACATATTGCAAGGAATCTTTTTAAAACAAAATTATGACACTACACTCCTTAAAAGTTTTCCATGTTCCCATTTATGTTTAGACATATAAAGACCTGAATGATCTTGCCTCTGAAGCCCCAGCTGGCACCATTCCATTCTCTCCTTTCTTTTCTAATTCTTCAATCACATTGGATTTCCTATAGGTCTCAGAGCATTCAAATCTGCCATCTCTCTTTCTAGAATAAACTTCCTCCTCTGAACTTCCTTATTCTGGTCTTATTCCTACTCATCCTTTCAATTTCAGTTTAAATACCACTTCCTCAGATAAATCTTCACACATTCCCAATGACTAAGCAAGGTCTGCTTTTACAGTAGTGACAATAATGCACAATCCTTCATAACACCCAGCTAGATAATTCTATATAAGTAATCTATTCCATATATAGTTTATACTGTAAACCCACTAGGTTAAAAATTCAAAGAAAAGAGGTGTCATATTTTATCTTGCTTGTTATTTGATTGCCAACACCTGAACATACAATGAATGTTCAACAGTTTTATGTTAAAATAACAACCAAAGGGGAGTTCCAATTTTAGATAGCTAAATATAAAGTATCTATTTACTCCTTGACTTTAAATACCATATCTGAATATGTACACCAATATTTCACAATACATATTACTTTTTTCTCAATTCTACTTCATCAATGAACAAAAGATAAACTGGATTTAGCCCAACAGACAGCAGATTAAGATGAAAAGTACATGTATTTAGCACATTTAATTATTTCATATTTATCTCAATTATATTGTAATCAACAATGTGATTATGAATGTGTAACACTGTTTACACTGTTTAAATATTTGGCTAAAAGGAAACTTCATGAAACAATTACTCAAAATATTTGTCAATTGAGGTATGAAAAGCTGCATCAAGTATGTAAAAATCAACATACAAGTATCAAAGTATGTGTTGTTGGAAAGTCAAATATGAAATTTAAAAGCCAATTATAGTATGATTCAGTTGATATTTAGGATATATATCTGTTAGGGTAAATTCAGCTATAATAGAAAGAAATTCAACTTACGTGTCTTGATCAATAAAGATATTTGATTCTCTCATATAACAAGAACTTTGAAGGTTGTTTGTTTCAAGGTTTGCCATAGTGGTTCAAGCATGTTATCAGGAACTCAAGCTCATTTTATCTTTCTGTTATTTATTCTCATCTTTTTCTGTAGATCTTTTAAACTCACGGTTATAAGATAGCTGCCTCAACTCCAAATACAAAATCCTCCTACAACCACAGTCATAAGGAATGAAGCAGCAGGGAAAATAGAACCTTCTCTTCTGGAGCCCCTCTTTTTGAGTAAGTGTGTCCCTTTCAGAAGCTATCAAGATCTACATTATGTTTCATTGATCAGAACTGGATCATCACTACCAGATATATCACTAACAAAAGGGAATGGAATTATCAAAATTGGCTTAAAGCAATCATGATTTATCTTCTGGGATGAGAAAAGTCTGAGAACTTTCCTGAGAAATCTTCCCTGAGAACAAAGGATCTCAGCCCTCTGTATGAACAAATAAGAGACAGCTTGCAGGTATGCTAAAATATCTATCATATAACTCTGAAGAACTGGAATTATATCAGATTTCCCTGGATTAAAAAATCAAAATGATAACAGTGTAAATTATATATTTAAAATGTTGCTTCCATGCATTCTAACATAAAAGAGTTTTAGGGGCAAACAACTATTTCTAATGAGAAGGGACTAAATTAAAATTAAAACCATATTCATTGTTAGAAACTTTCTATTTTTGAAAATATAAATATCTGGGAAGTTTTAGAGACTTGAAATATCTGACACAAAAATAAACCTTTTTTTTTCAGAGCCATTTTCATCAATGCTCACATCAAATACATTTTTACTAATTGGTAAAAGTTTTATTTAGCTGTAAGGCTTTTATAACCATGTTACAGTTAAGGAAGACAAAAGACAAGCAAAAATATAGAGACTAATTTTATACTCAAACTCTCACTTACATTTTACCTGTAATTATATTCTTAACTTTATATTACATCAAACTCAATGACAAAAAAAGTCATCTCAAATCACATCAATCTTGCAGTTGCACCCCAGAAAAATACTGGCTCTGAACCAAGTACCCAGGTACTAACTAGTTTAGCTATAATTTGGAGCAGATGGACGAGGGTTCTCAAGGTCAAATCTAGAGGATCTTTTTGGAGAATACCTCATGGTCTCTGCAACATAGCAGATGGTGGAAATATTTTAGGGCTATTTTCAAATGATGTTAGCAAAACTACATTTCTATCAATTGTCTTTTATAGCTTCCATAAACATGACTTTCCTTCCAAATGAAGAGTTAAAATGATATAGCTTAGCAGGGCTTTTCTGAGATGTCATTATCAACAATGACACACTGAGTATTTATATTCCAAGTTCAGAGATGAATTGCAGGAAAGGAAGCAGTGGATCTCCTGAGATAAACAGAGATATTGATAAATGATGTTATAATGCATATCCTATTTTCCTGTAAAAGAGGGAAAAAATTCTATCTCCTGTTATAGTAGACTTTAAAATTGATGATTCTTTTTGGAAGAAAGCACAGCATAATATTTATTTTTGACCCTCTAAACAAGTAACAACTCTAGATATATCATAAATGTCAAATAAGTTGTATATTGGGGGCTATAACTTTTATTTTCAAGATAAATTATTGTGGTGGACATATGCCATGTGGGACAATGTCAGGTATCTATCTACTCATTCCACCCTGATTTTCTCTGGAGAAACTTTTATACCTATTGTCTAAAACCTTACTGAAACAGTAATTCCTATTTTCTATCACTCAATCCCAAAAGAAGAAAGTAGAATAGTCTCAGATTCTTTACATTTCTCTAACCTGCCAGGGCTGGAAGAATGGCATCAATTAGGCTAACAATACCCTTTCCTGGGAATTTGAATCTTGAGTGATGCAAGGATAAGAGTGATATAAGTATAGAGTTCATTTGTTACAGTAGCAAAGGTAGGAGAGGTGATGCTATCTAATTAAGACGGTTCCTGCTAGTCTGGTTCTTATTTCCCAGACCCCTCCAATTTTTGGTTTCAGATCAATTATAAACCAGATCTCCTTATTCTAACAAATTCTCTGTCACTTAACTAGAATCTAATTCTATTATTTATAGTAAATGAAAAAAAATACAAAGAAGCAAAATTAGGCAATATAAAATATCTACATTATTTTGTAACCTTCTTTTCCATCAATGAATCTTTACATTTTTTATGGTCAATGAAAATAGTATATACACTGATAAACTTCAGGCTTCCCAGGTGACAAATAACCTGGTGACAAATAGCCTTCCCAGGTGACAATAACCTTCCCAGTGGTAAATAACCTGCCTGCCAATGCAGGAGACATGAGATGTGAATTTGATCCCTGGGTCAGGAGAATCCCCTAGGGGAGAACATGACAACCCACCCCAGTATTCTTGCATGGAGAATTCCATGGACAGAGGAACCTGGAGGGCTACAATCCATAGGGTTGCACAGAGTCAGGCACAACTGAAGTGACTTGGCAGGGATACACACAGGTAAACTTTAACGGTTACCCAGCTGGCAGGCTCAGTCCATAGGGTCACAAAGTGTTGGACAGCACTGAGTGACTAAGCACAGCACACAGGACAGCATATCTTTGCATGGATATACTACAGCTTACTAGAATCCATTTAATCAATACTGGATATCTGAATGGTTCCTTTTTTTAACCATTATAAATAGCATTCTGATTAGCATCCTATGCATATGTCATTGAATATAGTTTTGATATGTTTACCTTGTAATAAATTTCTAAAAGTGGAATTGTTGAGGCAAAAGATAAAGGCAATTTTTAAGCTTTTAATTATGCAGACATTTGCACCCCAAGGAAGGCTGTACCTATGTACCATGCTATTAGCAGTGTGGGACAGTGCCCATTTTGAGAATATCTTGTCCATTACTTTGATTCTAAATGAATGAATAAGAGACTTTGTTGTTGTTGTTCCGTCACCAAGTCATGTCCAACTCTGTGACCCCATGGACTGCAGCACACCAGGCCTCCTTGTCCCTCAGCATCTCCAGGAGTTTGTCCAAGTTCATACCCATTGAATTGGTGATGAGATGGTTGGATGGCATCACCAATTTATCACCATAAGAGACTATGAAGTCATTCAACTTTACTTGACCAAAAGCACAATAGAAAGTAATCATCTTTGTTTTGAGAGGTCCCATGTAATAAAAAAAGAGTTTCAATAGAATGCAATGCATGCCTTATACTAGTTAAGAGTTCTCCATAGAGTTCTTAGTACAATTGAATACAAACCAATTCCATACGTATTTCTTGGTGGACTAATACTGCCAAAAGCTCTCGTAGTGAGTAAGGAAGAGCAAGAAAATAGAATCAAAGAAAACCCAGCCATCTACCATTATAGCTACACCTCAGAGCTAACTGGCTAATAGACTCAAAGAAAGGAAATCAAAAGATTTCATTCTACCAGAAGTATATTTACACAAAAGACAAGCCTAAAATCCATTAGCTATTCCTGGAAAAACCCTGAAAAACACAAAGTCTAGCCATGCCCCACAATGTTTTCTCTGGATGGTTCTATAAAATCACATGGCATCTTCCTGAGTCGACTGGCTTTTATTTTACCTGATGTAACAGTGGATGTTGCTGAAAAATAAATGAAGCATCTAGGTAAATATGTGCTCAAAGGATAGCATCTTGGTTAGAGGATAATGAGACCCATTATTATAACTTTAGCTGCTGTGTACTACAAAAATACACCCATAAACACAACTTTGGAATTTTTGCATTTATTATGAACTAACCAGGTATATTAGCATATGTCTGTGTATGTGCATATGAATGTGTGTGTGTGAGCATGTGTGTGTGTAATCTGAACAAATCCAATGGTCTTGAGTAGCCTGATTTCAATGAGGTGTTAATTCAGAGAATCACAGCTTATATAGGGGAAAAAGGTAATTAAAATACTTCAACTATTTGCTCAGTTTCTCAGAAGATAAATGCTTTAATGCAGAGCAAGTATTCTGAGAATTATTTTCTTCCTGATTCAGATTTTATTAACACAGCAGCTATTTCCTGAATCATTTCTTCAAATCTCAACTCCCAGTTGTCTGAATTCAACCTGTTTTTTTTTCCTCTGTCTTCCCTCTTCATCCATCAGCCACTCATAATGTAGAGTCTTATTTCTTAAGTATTTCTTCTGCTTAAAATAATATCTGATTATATACAACAAAGATGTATCCAAGTGCTAACATGGTAAGCAGCTAGAGCACAGGCAAGTCCAAGAATATTGTGATAATTCAAGAAGTAATTGATCAGATACTCAGATGACACCACCTAAAACTAAAGAGCTGCTTGATGAAAGTGAAACAGGAGAGTGAAAAAGTTGGCTTCAAACTCAACATCAAAAAAACAAAGATCATGGCATCTGTTCCCATCACTTCAAGGCAAATAGATGGGGAAACAATGGAAACAATGAGAGAATTTATTTATCTGGTCTCCAGAATCACTGCAGATGGTGACTGCAGTCATGAAATTAAAAAGATATTTGCTCCTTGGAAGAAAAGCTATGACCAACCTAGACAGTATATTAAAAAGCAGAGATATTTTGCCGACAAAGTACTCTCTAGTCAAAGCTATGGATTTTCCCAGTAGTCATGTATGGACGTGAGAATTAGACTATAAAGTAAGCTGAGCACCAAAGAATTGATGCTTTTGACCTGTGTTGTTGGAGAAGACTCTTGAGAGTCCCTTAGACTACAAGGAGATCAAACCAGTCAATCCTAAAGGAAATCAGTCCTGAAAATTCACTGGAAATACTGATGCTGGAAGCTGAAACTCCAATACTTTGGCCACCTGACGTGAAGAACTGACTCATTGGAACAGACACTGATGCTGGCAAAGACTGAAGGCAGGAGAAGAAGGGGACGACAGAGGATGAGATGGTTGGATGGCATCACCGACTCAGTGGACATGAGTTTGAGCAAGGTCTGGGAGTTGGTGATGGACAGAGAAGCCTGGTGTGCTGCAGTTCATGGAGTTGCAAGAGTCAGACTCAACTGAGTGACTGAACTGAACTGAATTCTAATTAAACAGTAATAATGCTTTCTCTGACATATTCAAATATAATTCATGACAGAACAACCTCACAAAGTGGTAGATAAGGTGTTCTATGTCACTTTTAAAGGTTTCTGGTCCAATTACTCCATACCTATTTTGCAATGCAAAAGGGTTTATAAACAAAGTCTTCAGAAAACAGAGGGTTTTACCTTTCCTAAGAAGGCAAAAGCAAATACTGCTTTAACACTTCACTAGTGTATGCACTGCTGTCTTATATGATTATGGCCATTCTTAAGTTTTTAATCAAACGAGAAACTTATCCTGGAAAGAAACAAATGGCTCACATATGCATGTATCTAGAAAATCTGATTATCAAAAGAACCATCATAGGTGCAAATGATCCCAAAGAGTCATAGAGATTATTCTAGTGATGTAGTGAAACTATGGTGATATTTTGAAGTGCTTTTTGACTATAAATTTGCACCACTTTATTTCTAAAGCCACTGTCTGTACTGTAGAGAACACACAAATGAATTTTTTGTTAAAAAAAGACAAATCTCCTAGGTAAAACAAATTTCACTATACATTATTAGTACTTAAAGCTTCATCTTTTCTTTTAAAAAAGTGAGGTACTTGTATTATTATGTGTTGAAAGGACAAAGGGTTACACTGTCAGCACTAGTGATTTGTCAAGAGTTCATCTTTTTGCAATTTTATGGCAAATGTAGATTGAGGTCTCAGGTATGCTTTTTTTTTTTCTCTCTCTCATAATTACTTAACCTATTTGACCATTCTGGATTTGCCTAGTGATGCTTCCTTAATGTTAACTTTCATTATATGAAACATCTGTTTAGATGATATGCTGAGTTAATGACTTTATACAATCTAAATTTATATTTATATCATAAAAATAAAATAGGCTCAGTATTAATGAAATTAATTTTTTGACAATCCAAAATATGCAATCAATGACTAAAGCTAAACACAGTTAAGGTATGCTGGGCAGCTCACAGTGTCTTTGGACAAGGGTCAATAAATTATGTACATTTTTGTATAGCCAAATGTTGGCCTCGTGTAGCTGCCTAACAGAGGAAATAATTTCTTAGTTTTATTCCAGTCTATAATATTTATAAGCACTGAAATTATTGTCTGTGGAGAATAACATTTGAAATAGTTTTTGAAAGCTTTCTTTTTAATTCAATCCAAGACATTATCAAGTATGTATTAGATGTCTTCTATGTGCAAGATGTCTCAGTACTTATGAAAGACAAACTAGAGTGTATCTGCTTTCAAGGATCCTATATGCTAATGTAAGGGGAGGATAAAGAGTTGACAATTACATTGCAAAACAAAACTGCTACATTAGATAGGTACAAAGCACTGTGAGGTTTTCTCATAACTACTCTTTCTTCATACTAAATATTTAACACATCAAAAGTTTTTTTTTTCTTAATTGTCTCTCAAATATGTTGACTCCTCTCCATTTCTTATTATCCCACTCCAAGCTATAAGTTTGCTGGCATTTACTGATCTTCCTATATGCCCATATTAATGTTTTCCATCCAGTTTGAGGATTTTCCAGTCATTATTTATTCAAGTATTTTTTCTGTATCTTTCTCTCTTCTCTCCTTTAAGGACTTCTCTTGGATATATGTTGATATACTTGATGGTTTGTCACTGTTCTACAAGTCTTTACATTGTTCTTTATAATTTTTTTTTCTTTCTGTTTCTCCTACTGTATAATCTCAATGAAACTGTCTTCTAGTAAGTTTATAATTTTGGTTATTGTGCTTTTCAACTCCAAAATTTCTATTTGGTTCATTTCTATAATTTATTTTTTTTAATATGTTTTCCCTTTTTAGTGAGATACCAGTCCATCCTAAAGGAGATCAATCCTGGGTATCCACTGGAAGGACTGAGGCTGAAACTCTAATACTTTGGCCACCTCATGTGAAGAGTTGACTCATTGGAAAAGACCCTGATGCTGGGAGGGATTGGGAGCAGGAGAAGAAGGTGATGACAGAGGATGAGATGGCTAGATGGCATCACCAACTCGATGGACATGAGTTTGTGTAAACTCTGGGAGTTGGTGATGGACAGGGAGGCCTGGCGTGCTGTGATTCATGGAGCTGCAGAGTCAGACATGACTGAGCGACTGAACTGTTTTCATATTTTCCTTTAATTCTTTAGAAACAGTTTCATTTAGTTATTTGAACATATGTCTAAGAGCTGGTTTAAATCCCAAGTCCAATATCTGTGCTTCCTTCAAAATACTTTCTATTGATTGCTTCACCTACCCCATATATGGGCCATAATTTCTTGTTTCTTTGTATGCTTCAAAATATAACTAGACATTTTAAATAATATACTGTGGCAAAATCTAAAGAAGATTCCTCTCTCCTCAGGGATGATTTTTGTGGCTGTTACGGTTGTTAGTTTATTTGGTGACTTCTCTGGGCTCCTCAAAAAAACTTAAAGTCTTTATACTATGTTGTTTCTAGTCACTGAAGTCTCCGATTAGTTAGCTTAGTGGTCAGCTAATAATTTGAAAGAAAAAAATAGTTCCTTCAATTCTTTGAGCCAAAATTCTTCCAGCTTTTGCTGACGGCTTTTTTGTGTATTCAGGGGCACATCCTCAATGCTCTGGCAGGCAGTTTAAATGTGTCTTAGCCTTAACTTCTTGTTCACACAAGACCAGAGGATGAGAGATTAGGGCCTTTTCCCATCTTTCTAGGACATGTGAGCAGTCCTTCATACGCATGTGGCTTCCTAAATTATCAGAAATATGTTGGAGTTTTTCAAAACCTCCTAGAGTCATCTCACTCCACCATTTTTCTTTTTAAGTTTTTGCCAGCTTTTCATGAGCACCATATGGTTAACACCACCTCTGGTACTTGTGATGTTAAACATTGTTTTCAATAATTTTCTTGGGCATGAGACAAAGGGAGCTCTACTGTTACTGCTAAGTCGTTTCAGTTGTGTCTGACACTATGCAACCCCATAGACAGCAGCCCACCAGGCTCCCTCATCCCTGGGATTCTCCAGGCAAGAACACTGGAATGGGTTGCCATTTCCTTCTCCAATGCATGAATGTGAAAAGTGAAAGGGAAGTCGCTCAGTCATGTCTGACCCTCAGTGACCCTATGGACTGCAGCCCACCAGGTTCCTCCGTCTATGGGATTTTCCAGGCAAGATTACTGGAGTGGGGTGCCATTGCCTTCTCCAAGGGAGCTCTAAATTAGGTCAAATAAGGACAAACTCTGACAATGTAACTCTTCAGTGAGGAGCTACACTGTTCAAATAATAACAATTCCATGAGACTTTGGAGACACTCCAAACCCATTCTGTCCACTATGATACTGGTTTTCTCAGCTATCATAGTTATGAGATTATTGATTTTCAAAACTACCATACAAAGCTGAGGAGAGAGATGAGGGATTAAGGAAAGGTAAAATGCCACAAAGATCTTTGTTCTTAATGAAATTTAGCCAGTTTTCCTGGATAAATAATCCTTAGACTGCTGTAAGCCTTTAGTTAATTTCTAGAGTTCTGAAAAAGAACATTTTGACTTATTTTGCTAGTGTTCTTAATGCTTAATGGATTTCCAGAAGTCTTTATTCTGTGATGATGAAAACATGATATTGCTTTTGTTTGCTAAATTCATTTTCAATATGGTAAGGGAAACTAAAAGATATTATCAATTTTAAACCTTTAGAATTAAAATGTCCTTTTCAAAATGTGAACAACTTAAAACATTTTTAGGAAACAGGTCAAAATCTGCATTTGTAAATATAGAAAATATTCCATTAGTGAGTCTAGTAGCTGCTGCTAGCCAAAGGGAAGGAGGATCTGACTAAAAAGGATGAACATTTTAGTACTGATTCTCTCTGTTGAATCCCTTATATTTATTTAGGCATTTGTCAAGTATTTGGAGTCTAGTTACTGGAAATAAAAGGTTTAATTTATTTCTTCTTTGTTTATAAAGAAGATTAATGCAAAGCAATCAAATATATCCTACCTATCTCCTCCGTAAGTGTAAAGAAAAAAAAAAACTCACTAAATTCCATGGAACCAGTGATTTCAGGATCATTTTCCAGAGAACAGATCATTAAAAATGTCTTCTAAAAATATCAACAATTATTTAGGAGTAGTAAATGACTGCATGCAAAACAAAGATATTCAATTTGGAGTCAAGTTTTGGGACATCTTTAGAGGACAAATGGAACAAGGTTACTCTCCTTTGTCACAATAGACAGATATGCGATGACTAGTGCAGCTTTACCCATGAAAAAATAAGATCTTTAAAAAATTTCTTTAAATTGTTCTTATGGTCACCATTCACGATTAACACAGATTAATACTTTACACTCAAGGTTATGCAATGTTTAAACAAGTCTTCTATAGCACAGTTATAATGTAAAGATAAGGAGTGTTTAACAAATGTATGTTTATTTATTTATTTTTACTTTATTCTATGTTACAATACTGTATTGGTTTTGCCATACATTGACATGAATCAGCCACAGGTGTACATGATTTTCCAATGCTGAAGCCCCCTCCCACCTCCCACCCCATATCATCTCTCTGGATCATCCCCGTGCACCAGCCCCAAGCATCCTGTATCCTGTATCGAACATGGACTGGCACTTCATTTCTTATATGATAGTATACATGTTTCAATGCCATTCTCCCAAATCATCCTACCCTCTCCCTCTCCCTCAGAGGCCAAAAGTCTGTTCTATACCTCTGTGTCTCTTTTGTTGTTTCACATACAGGGTCATCAATACTATCTTTCTAAATCCCATATTTATCAAAGCTTTTATAATGAATCAATATTGAGTTTAAAGAATATTCATGGGTTAAATGCAGAGACATTACTTTGGCAAGAAAGGTCCATCTAGTCAAAGCTATGGTTTTTCCAGTAGTAGATGTGAGAGTTGGACCATAAAGAAGGCTGAGCGCAGAACTGATGCTTTTGAACTGTGGTGTTGGAGAAGATTCTTCAGAGTCCCTTGGACAGTGATGGTATCATATCAGTCCATCCTAAAGGAAATCAGTCTTGAATATTCATGGGAAGGACTGATGCTGAAGCTGAAACTCCACTACTTTGGCCACCTGATGTGAAGAACGGACTCATTGGAAAAGACACTGATGTTGGGAAAGACTGAAGGCAGGAGGAGAAGGGGGCAATAGAAGATGAGATGGTTGGATGGCATCACTGGCTCTACAGACATGAGTTTGAGCAAGGTCCGGGAGTTGGTGATGGACAGGGAAGCCCGGTGTGCTGCAGTTTACAAGGTTGCAAAGAATAGAACATGACTGAGTAACTGGACTGATCATTTTTAAGTGGCAATAACGAGTAGTGACACTTCTCTTAGACCACTTAGAGTCTCCTGCATTGCAACTGGATTCTTTACCAACTGAGCTATGAGGGAAGAACTATTATCTAGGAACAGATGGTCTTAAGGACTACCTTTTAGTTGATTTACAATGTAATGATTCCTTGATTGATGGCACACTCCATAGAATATTAGGTGACATTTTCTGAAAGATTTTGTAGACATGAGGAAAAGTAAATCTGAATTCATAGCTCATGAGATATGTGCACACAAGTAAATGAATTAAATTAAATATATGAGGCCTAAATTTAAAATCAACTGTGGTTAGATAGTCATCTGATAGATTACTTTTGGTAGTGGTGTTGTTTAGTCACTAAGTTGTGTTTGTTTTTTTTTGTGACCCTAGAGACTGTAGCCTGCCAGGCTCCTTTGATAGATAGTATATCTTACTTGGGTTTCTAAGCCTTCTGTCACAAATACGAAAACTTTCTTCTCTATTTCAGAAAGAACCCAAACATACATAGTAAGTCATATCTATGGTATCTGTAGACCACACTGGAATCTTACCAAAGGTGAATTCTGATACTATATTAAATATAGTGTGGATTCCATCCTTCATACAAGCTATGACAACTTCCTTGCTTTATCACACACTGTTCTCACAGTAGTGTACAGCTCAGCACATAGTTTGTCCTTTTCACTACAGTTCCACTTAGGAATTAAGATTTAAGATCCCTTTTCTCCCCTCTTTAAAAAGTCTTAAATATTTCTTTTGCATTATATTTTAACACTTTGAAGTTTCACAGGTTTTATCTCTTATTAACTCCTTTTCCTAGACTCTCTTATTCAGCAATTATTCACAGTAAAATTATATTTGCTAACTTTTAACCTAGCTTTTAACAGTGCTTGAGATGTTTTAGCTTTGATTATCCTCTCTCAAGTTCCTCATCACAGAAGATAATTGCTCCTGAAGCCTGTTACTCTCCCACTGCACCAGAAAAAGAAGAAAGTCTTCCCTTAGCAACAACAACAAAAACTAAGTCAACTATGAAATATCATACCAAGCAACATAATTCTTTCACAGAAATATTTCTAATGTAACCATAATTCATCTAAAAGAGAATGTTTGTATTAGCAAAATTTTAACCATTGTTGCCTATTATTTCTGATGCCAAATCTGAACAAAAGGGTGTAATTAATGAAAGATTATAGAAAGATAGTCGGATATTATTTTAAATACTATTCTATATCTACTATTTCTGATTACAGTTTCAATTTCCGTGCTTGTGATGCTGTCTCTTATACACATCTAGATTATAGAAAGATAGTCGGATATTATTTTAAATACTATTCTATATCTACTTCTTTATAAAAATGTATTTTATTAGAGTTGTGTAAACAGACTTTTCTTTCAAGGGCTAATTAATAAACTTTAATTTTTTTGAACTATATGGTCTCTTTTGCAACTACTGAACTCATTGAAGCAGTAATGGACAACACAGAAATGAATGGACAGGACTGTGTTCCAATAAAACGTTATTTATGAACACAAACATTTGAATATCATATAATTTTCACAACACAATTTATTCTTCTTCTTTTGAAATTTTAAGCCATTTAAAGTGCAAAAACTATATAATTAGCCATAAAACAGAGGCCACTTGATCCATGAGCCATAGTTTTCTGATACTGTTTTAAACTATGGTATTGAGATTTATTTTTTAAGTAGCTTTTGAAGCATTCTCTACAGAACACTAATCAGAAGAAAAAGGGACACATTTGTTTTTCACTATAAAGTGTAAAATTCAACTAAATTTTTCAGTCTCATTAAAAAAAGGTATATAGCATTCCCTGAGTAACAAAAACAAAAGGTCAAATTTTAAGCTATTATGAAATTCATCTAGGCAGTAAATTTTTGTTAGTTGAGCTAGCTGATTGAGGTTTGGATACAGTGGGTTTTGTTTGACTTGCTAAATGCTGTGTCTTGTGAAGTTCCTGAATACATTCATTTGCAGAACATGACATAGATATACTACAGCTTGTAATCAGTTCCAAGGAAAAAGTTCTTGACTAACACTATGGTTTTGACATTGAAAAGCTTTTTCCTGTAGGAAAAACAGGTTTCAAAGTTTAAGCAAACATCAAAAACATTGATTTGTTTTTCTTTAACTTCCCCCCAAATAAATCAATAGCAACAACAACAAAGATACTGATATTATTTATGCATCATAAGTGAGTAATTATGCACTATTAATTTCTATAAACAATTTATTATTTCTTGAAAACTTTTCTGTATCTTTCCAATCTCTAGTTTAAACTACAAGTTTACAAAGAGATGTTGCAGACAGTACACAAAAACTAGGAACTAGTTTGTCTTTATTCTTGTCTACAAATGTTCAGTGCATTTCTCATTTTAACTCAAGAGTTGATGATGGTTGAGTCCTAAGGCCCATGCCTACTGGGCTTATCTGGATCTCTTTTCAGGCTTTATTACATCAAACCCTGCCTTTTTTTTTTTTTTAACCAACTATTCCTTCCTTCCCTTTATAACCTCACCACTTTATTCTCTCTTTCTAGTTTTTTTGCAATAGGTATGACCCAAACTTTACTTATATTAAATCCAAAATTTTTACACTTGCCTTGCATGTGTGTATGCTCAGTCACTCAGTCATGTCCAACTTTATGATCCCATGGACTATAGATTTATATAAAAGTAAATTTGTCTAAATCTGACTTTTTGACTAAATAAAGCAGTCAGTTGTGCCCATGCATCAATTATGCTTTCTTTCTTTCTCAAGAGTCTCAAGTTTATTTTCAATAGCAATCAGAGCTAGTTCAGAATTCCTGACAGTCTAAAATGTAAGATGGCTTTAAACAATGGTTATCCAATGCAATTCTCTAAGAGAAATATCACTTAAGAGTAAAATATTGCTGTGATTTTTATTAACAAATATTGTTCATCTCTCCAACAGCCTTTTCAAGTAGCAAAATTTCATTCTGCTTGACAGTCACTAAATAAAAAAATTTGTAAAACCACAAAATAATGTAAAACATAAGAAAGGAGTTGAAAAATGGTAAAATAAAATAAAAATGCCTATTATTCTCAGTTCAATTCAGTCCAGGTCAGTTGCTCAGTCATGTGCAACTC